>JAQIVZ010000498.1:0-64493 GCA_034700945.1 Arrhopalites spinosus
ATGTCGGGATTTTAATCTCTAGGGATTTTGATGCTCGGGCATTTGACCCTTGGGCTTTTGATCGTTCGGGATTTTGACGTGTTGGGATTTTGACAGTCGGGCTTTTGACGTTCGGGATTTTCATCGGTTACCACCCTCATGTCCTTCCTTCCTTTGGCTCATGTTTATGAGCGAGTAATGGAGGTAATTAATTAATTAAATATTTAATTGTACAATTTTTAATTTATTTTCATTTTCAGGGCTACTGTCTAAGCAAGGGGACCGCCATAAGATTTTATCAGGGCAATGTTCTCAAATTAATTGACGATATCCAGGCTCTTGAACCCACAATGTTACCCTGTGTCCCCCGACTTTTGAATAAAATTTATGACAAGGTTAAATTAATTAAATTGAAATTAAATTAAAATAAAAATATTAATTAATTTCAACTGTAGGTCATGAACAAAGCCAAAAAGTCCTTTGTAAAGAAGAGAATTTTGAAAATGGTGCTCAAGAAAAAGGGGGAGGAAGTACTAGACAAGAACTTAATTCGAACAGACTCAATTTGGGATTTAATTGTTTTTCGCAAAATCCAACTTTTATTTGGCGGCCGCCTCAGACTCCTCCTTTCCGCCGCTGCTCCTATTCACGATCAAGTCTTGACTTTATATCGAAGTGCCTTGGGTTGTGAAGTAAGTTATTTTTTTAAATCCCAATTTAATTAAATTAAATTCCCTCCATTTAAACATTAGGTCATTGAAGCCTATGGCCAAACTGAAACCGGCCCAATTACAGCTCTCGTACAAGGAGATTATTATCCAGGTCATGTCGGTCCTCCAGTTCCTGGAATACGGGTCAAATTGGTGGATGTCCCGGAATTACAATATTTTGCCAAGAATGGACAAGGCAAGTGTATTAAATTAATAATTTGCAAAGCAAAAATATTAATTTAATTTAATTACAGGTGAAATCTTCGTCAAGGGACCATCAGTGACTTCCGGTTATTACAAAAATGAGGAAGAAACAGCTCAGGCAATTGACGACGAGGGATGGTTTCACACGGGAGATATTAGAGCTTGGCAATCGGCAAGTTAAAATTGAAAAGTTTTTAATAAAAACTAAAAAAGAATTTAAGTTAATTAACTTTATATTCAACTTATAGAGAGGAACATTAAAGATAATTGACCGGAAGAAAAACATATTTAAATTAAGTCAAGGAGAATATATTGCACCAGAAAAAATTGAAGCCATTTATTTGAAGAGTCCCTTCGTCGTTCAAATCTTTGTTTACGGACATTCGTTAAAGGTAGTTTAAAATAAAAATAAAAATTTAATTATAATTAAATTTAAACTCTCTTCAGTTCTGCCTAATCGCTATCGTCGTCCCCGACTTTGAAGTCCTTTCAACTCACTCGGCTGACGCTTTATGTCAAAACCAAGAAGTTAAAGAGAGAGTCCTAGCCGATCTCATCAAACAAGGAAAAGTCAATGGACTAAAGTCTTTTGAACAAGTGAGTTAAATTAAATAATAATTCAAGTGATGAGAATCGAAAAGCGGAGTTTCGGTTTGGAGGGTAATCAAAATTTTGAATCAAATTGGAATTTTTTGTCGAGTCTTTTGAACTCAAAAATTATTTCTACTTTACTTCTACGTTAACTTGATATTGTGTATTTAAAAAGTTAAAAGAGTTCAAAAGACTCGGCAAAAAATTCCAATTTGATTCAAAATTTTGATTACCCTCCAAAGCGAAACTGTGGTCGGGAACTGAATCAGGGCTCTCACTTGATGCTTCTAAAAAACGATGGTTCTCAATCCGCTTTTCGATCCTCATCACTTGAATTAAAATTAAATTTTAATTAAACATTTTTTTAGGTCAAAGACATATTCCTCCATCCAACGCCAATGTCAATAGAAAATGGACTACTGACGCCCACAATGAAAATGAAGAGAAATGAAGTGCAAAAATATTTTAAGGTTGAATTGGAGAAATTGTATTTAAAATTAAATTAACAATTAATTAAATTAATTAAAATAAAAATTTTAATTTGAACTCGCATCATGTACTGACCCACCCCCCTCTCCCTCTCCCGACTGGTCATCACTTTGTGTGTCCTCAGGCTCTTCATGGTCATTTTCAGTGACCTTTGCTTCACGGGTACTGACTGAGGTCAAAAAATTGTTGGATTTGGGTCCATCCACTTTAATTGAATTGCCCACTAAAGTCTCTTTTAAACTTAAGGGTTTTACTGTTAATTGATCTGGTTGTAATGACTTAATTGTTGTTGAGGCTGATTGTGATTCACTTGCGGGCTCAACTTTTTGTATTTTGACCCCAGTTCCAATTTGACCTTTTGGGGTCATATCTTTATTTAATTCGGGATTGGATCCTTTTTGGATCCATTGATCAAGGAATAATTGATCCAAACTTTTTCTTTTGTCTGGTAAAGGCTCCAATAAAATGTAAAGAAATGCTTTGACATCAGCTGAGAGGACGTCCTTCAACTTTTAATTGCAATTAAATTAATTACTGTTATTTTCATTAATTAAATATTAATTTGTAGTGTAAATTACTTTAGATCGAACTTTCCAATTTCGATTCATTTGCGCATCGTGCAATTTTCGTAAATTTGAATCGTCGAAGGGCATCGCTTTGTTTAACATAATGTAAAGAATTATTCCAATTGACCAAAGGTCAGCGCCCTTTGGGTCATAGGATTGACCTCCAATTATTTCAGGGGAGGTGTAGGAAACAGAGCCACAAAATGTGTCTGACAATATAGGCTATAATAATTAAATAATTTAATTAATTTCAATTAAATAAAACTGTGCGAATGTACCTTGCCAATATCATCAACGGTGTAGCGGGAAAAACCAAAATCGGAGATTTTAACGTTGTAAGCTGTTTGGAATTAAATTGTTAATTAAATTAAATTAATTAATTAAAATTACTCATTTTTACCTGCCGTCAATAATAAATTCTCGCATTTCATATCCCGATGTGCTATATCTCGATCGTGTATATATTTGAGACCATTTAAAACTTGAGCAAACCAAACACGAGCTTGTCTTTCACGGACTGCTCCATTGCTTCGAATGAAATCGAGCATATCGCCATTTTCAGCATATTGCATGAATATAAAATATTTTTGCTTGCGTTGAAGAATACTATGGACTCTAATTAAATATTGATGATTTACTTTACTCATTATTTCAACTTCTCGCGGGAAAAACTTGCGCAAAAAATCTTTGGGGGCACTATTCCCATTTATTATTTTACACGCCAATTTTTGACGGTGATTTTCTGACTCTGGATCTTGAAATTCGGCTAGGTAAACCTACAATTAATTCTCGTTTTAAATTAATTAACAAGTATTTCCTAATTAATTGTTCTGTTTAAATTACCTTTGCGTAAGACCCTTCACCCAATAGACGACCAAGGGTGTAGCCCCTTTTTTTGAGAATTCGTTCCTGTGATCCCTTTGGTGGTGAAGGATCAGTGGGCTCTGTCACGGAGACAGGAACATCCGGCATTTTTTAAAATTTTGGCTGTTACATAATTCCAATTAATTACTAAAAGTATTTTATTTTTAATTTAATTAATTTCATTTACCTCCATTTTTTCGGTTTACATTTTCCCCTCTTAAATTATTTCCATTTTTGTAATTTATTTAGTGTCAAAAATAGTTAATATTTTGCATTGTTTAGAATTTTAATTATAATTATTTTATAATTATCTTTATTTTACAAGATAATTATATTTTTAGCTAAAGTATAATTTTTTCAAAAACTAACTTTCAATTTAACAATGTAACAGAAAGAAACTATGGTAACTTTTTCATATTTAAAAATTATTACAATGATTTCAAGTAAATTGTACAAGGGGTGGATTTGAGAAAGTCAAGAGTTCTAAATTGACGCTACAGGTAATAGCAATCCTTGACGAGACATGACGGGCCACGAGTGTCTTTTTTTATTTGACCAGACAAACGCCGATGGTTACAAAAACGTTAATTTCCCGTTTCATGACTCTCGGTAACTTAGAATGAGGTTCATTGTATTGGTTATGATGATGCTCATCAAAGTCAAGATGAATTGCTATTGCTGGTCCACATAGAAAAAGTCCCCAATGTTCACTCGAATCAGCCGAACCGACTTTTGAAATTTTCTAAACCAAAATGGCCACATATTCAGCTTCCATGATTCTATGGCCTGACTTGACTCGACGTGGACTTGAGTGTAGGCAGAAAACCATTTGAACAAAATAAAAGTCAAGGTGACGCCCGCAACGAGGAACCGTGGGCACTGGCGGAGGGAACGGCCAAAAATAAATTGACGGTGATGTATAAAACGAAACTGATCTCAAGTCCCATTGCAAATGGCTACAGGCCAAAAACAGCCATAAATTCTTTTTGAAGGACGCTCAGTTCATTGAAACATTTGAAGAGGGTCAATGCGGACCAATTCCTGTTTGTTTGGTGTCCGCCATTTTCTCTTGTTATTCTGGACAATTCATAAAAATTAAAAATTAAAATGATTAATTTATCTGGTGGACTTACTTGGTACGCTTGAGGATAGGCATAATGGCCACCACGTAAAAAAAGTCGGGATGCTATGAAATGGAATTATGTAGCTAATGTAAATGATAAATTATAAATAAAGTAATTTGTTAAAATTAATTCAATGATTTTATTAACTTGAACGCCACTCACAATTTTAGTCCTACTTCCGCACATTGTAGAATGGTAGCTAACTTGTTGGAAAGGGCGGAGATGAAGACGACTTAAGAAGTATTTTAAACATTGTATAATTTTCACAATTCTTTTCTTTTACAATGAAAAATAAATATTATTTATTTTTCAAAATATGTGAAACATATTTTTTAAAAAATAATTTTATTTCAAACTTTTTTAAATAATTTAGTACTTCAATGAAAAATAAACCTCTATTTTATTCAATTACACGATGGACATAAATATCTCCCCGCTTTCTTGAATCTTGTAATTTCAAAATTACAAGTAAATGAAAGAATTAAACACAAGAAGATAATACAAAAAATACCGCATATACTTGGAGACATTTCACAAGGCCGACTAAACCACTTGATTTAATAGAAATAAATATTTCAATAGTATTTATTCGTATTTTCATTTTTTTGTCCTTTCTCCATATTTACAAAAGAGAAAGGAAAAAGAAACTTATTTTTAGCTCATTTTTTAGTACTTAAAAACAACAAGTTTTAACATGAAAAATGAACATCCACAATGCTTACTAAAAGACTGTTAATTTTTACAACGCTTGTACTTAAATATTGGAATTAGACTTTCTCTCAATTTTATGTACTTTCTTTCAAAAAATAAAAATTCCCTTAAAAATACATTCTAACCATAACTTTGAATTAATCCTAATCAACATAAATTAACCACAAAACTCTACAATTAATCAAAAATAATGTTTTTCCATCCTAACACCTTTACAAATCCTCCCGAACATTAATTTATCAAAAAAAAAGAAAACAGCTTTCACGAAAAAGATTTCTTTGCCAAAAAATCATGGATCAAAAAAAACTCTAGTGGGGGACTAACCATAAGCTAAGAATTTCCCAAAATTCGAGACATTTCACAAGAGTTAATTTTTTTGGCCCCTTTTCCTCCAAGAGGGTAGTCGAGTGTTTAGTTTTTTGTTGGTTTCGTAATAAATTATGACTCAGCCTGTCACACAATCAGTACAATGGGAGAGTGTAGGAGTAAGGGAGGAAGATATTTATTTATAAAGGAGAAAGCAACAACAACGTTCTTCCACTTTCCCTTTAAAAAATGGAGGGGCATATTGTATACATAAATCCTTTGGCATATTTTTATCCCCTTGACTTTCTCTCTCTAATGATTCAGATTCCAGATTCTCCACACAGAAATGGAGCACAAGATTTGTGATGGAACATGTTTTTGGAGATTCATGATAAAAAAACAAGTCTCAAGGGAAATATTATTTGTACTCTCTAGTGCGAATTACATGGCAAGAGAGAGAGAGAGAGTGGACCAAAAAATTACTCATCTTTTGAAAAAACTTGGCACTTTCTCCTTTCTTCTCTCCACAATTCCCTCTTTTGTTGGATATTGAGCTCGTAGAGAGAGAAAGAGAAAGTCACGATGAAAATTGTATAGAAAAAATCAAAGGCTTTTTTTGCAAATAAAACTTGACTTGTACCATCTTACTTTGTACCATTGAATGAAGTCAAGAGAGTGCAAATATTAAAAAGCCTTTTATTTTATGAAAATTGCTGG
The DNA here is from genome assembly GCA_034700945.1 of Arrhopalites spinosus. Taxonomy (NCBI): domain Eukaryota; kingdom Metazoa; phylum Arthropoda; class Collembola; order Symphypleona; family Arrhopalitidae; genus Arrhopalites; species Arrhopalites spinosus. The sequence goes on from JAQIVZ010000498.1 coordinate 6,262, forward strand.
TTTTTTTTCTCATTTAACATAAAATGAGTAGACTTTCTCTTTAACTTTTTATTGTGCAAAAAAAAGAGAGAGAGAGAGAAAGTATTTTAATTAAAGTTGAGACTTTTGTATGTTCTGTATTGTATCCAATAAAAAAATGGAGAAACCTTTACTTTCACTTTTCGGTGATTTTTTAAGAGAGGAAATGACTTTCTTTGAAAAAAAGATGAAAAAAAGAAGGGGAATCGAACCGGCTAATTACTTTCTCCCTGGTCCTGAAAATTCTATTCAAAAGATGCGGATCTTGAAAGCCTCAAGTTCAGGTTGCCCAGTCAACTTACAAGTTTTCATGAAAATTTGTACAACTTGAAATAAAAATCTTTTTTGTAGTTCTGTTGTACTTATTATTTACTATACAATAAAAGAGTTTAATTTTAATTAATAAAAAAGACAAATAATTAATTAAAATAGTTAAAAGAACAAATTAAATTGATCAAAATTCTTGTGGTTTTAGTCTCTGGACTGTTTTGTGGAATTTAAAGAATTTATAAATAAAATAAAATATGGATTTATTTCACTCAGACTCACTTTTCATCCTTGTGGGGTCTCTCATTGGTTTTGGTGGGGTGTTGAGTACAATAATGAGTTGTCTATTGACCAATACCAGAAGTGGGACACTAAAATTAATTATGATACCCCTCCTCCTCCTCTACATGTACAATTCCATTGCTTTTGCCTTCTACATTAGTCACATGTTCAGCTCTTACTTACCTGAGTCCAATCAAGTTTTATATTATATTCATAATGCCATCAAGGTAAATTACAATTACAATTTATTCCACAATTAACACCCTCAATTAATTAATTATAATTTACAGTTACTCCTCAGCATCATCGTCACAGTGACAGCAGCAAAATTATGGGAATCTTTCCGTCTCGTCGCTCACTGTCTCCGTTTTTCCGACTGCAGTGAAAGTGAAATGACGGTTGTGCATGGATTAAATGATTTCATTGATCTTGTAAATAATTAAATTAAATTAAAAATTAAATTACAATTAAAAAAAATTAATTTTCTAGTCATGCCAGCCCTCCCTCCCAGACTATTCAAATGATGGCTGTCGTCAGTGGTTCGCCCAAATTCCTCTAATTGTTTTGACAATTATCTCTTTCATTATCATCCGAGCTGTAAGTCAATTATGGGAGGATCGATTTGCAAATGATAAGGAACCAATCAAAGAAAGGTCAGCTAGTCCTCCCCCTCCTCCAAGGAGCGTGGCCGTGACCTCCCGACCTTGTGGAGATGGTTGTACGAGATGTCATCAATGCCCGGATTGTTGTCCTTGTTGCCCGTGCAGCTCAAGAGGGAAGTGGAGCGAGAGATTTAAGAGGCAAAAATATCACACGGGAAGGGAAAAGACTTTAAGTTTGGATAAAGTGATAAGGGATAGTATAAGGGGCAATTAAATTTAAATAAATTTACATTTAAATTATTCTAGACAATGAAATATTCATCTCCACCATCTCAATCCCTCCATTTACAGTAAGAGACTGCCATTAGGGAGAGAGGGAGAGAGGAAATGTCATTTTTGTGTATGAAAACCCATTTTTTGGGAGGATAAGATGACACAGAAAAATTGCACATTGCAAAAAATGGAGAGATTGAAATATTTGCAAAGCTTCCGGTCGGCGGTCCTGGTTCTACACAACTGGCTGGAATCTTGAGATACATTTTGCAAAGAGAATTATTTCTCTATGGTCTCCTATGATTTATTGGGTTTTACAGTAAATACGAGTAGAGTACAGTCCCAGTTTTTTTTGAAAAATTGCACAATTCTTTGCAAGTATTATTTATTTGCCAATATTATCTAGTCTTTTTTTACAAATGAAAATATCGCAAAAAAGGTTTTTTGCAATATTTTTTGAAAAAACACAGAACAATGATTGACAAAATGAGGGAATTTAAATTACAGCTGTTTAATTTTAATGTAAAATAGAATTTATGGAGATCTTAAATTTTTTATGAGTTTTTTTTGCCCAGAAAAAAAGGAGCGGATGTTCAAAATCATCAATTTTAACATTAAATGTCACTTGAGCTAAAAACATATGGCATTTTTTTATAGAACAGGAAGAGACGAATCGATTTGGGAGTACAAAAAAATGATAAATGAATTTTTTACAGATAAAATTCATTTTTTTATTGCAAAGAAAACGAGCTATCTGTACAGTCATACACCCACACATTTATTGACCTTGGTCCTTTCAAAAAAATGATTTAAATGGCAATTAAACTTTTGTTTAATGAACTCAAAGGAAAGATGCACTCAAGAAATGCATTTTGGGAGTTAAAATAAAATGAAGAAATATTTCTAAATTTATATTAGCCTTTGAAATATTTTCTAATTTAAATGGGAAATAAATTAAAAATTTAATTGAAATGAATAGGCAACAAAGTCACACTTCCTTCCACATCTCCACGATTTTTTAACACTCAAAAAACGGAGACAAGTAGAGGCGGGTAAAATAAGCCACTTGACTTTTTTAATGATGACAATTTGCATACTTGCAAAAATTTTCAAGAATATTTTGGTCTTATGCTGCGCAGCCACCCAAGAAAGGCAGAGTCGAGACTGTAGAGCAGAGACACTTGAAAAAGTGAGGAGGGGGAGGGGGGCTCGTAAGAGAAAGCAGCTTAGAGAAGTGAAAGCACTGCAAGTGTCAAAATGTTGAGCTTGTTGATGGAAACATGCTCAAGGGGCATGTATTGCCCGGCTTTTGGATATAAAAAAAAGTGAAAGTTGGAATTAGATGGAGAAAATACACTTGAACTTTTGAGAATGTTGAATTTCATGTAGTACACACACACACAGTCACACACTCCATTGTCCTTTGTATTCCCCCGCACTCTCAGTCTGATCAAAGAGTTTGCAATCTTGAGAAGGAGAAAGTGTTCAAGAGAAAGGAGGAGAAAATAAATTGGTTTTTTTATAAAGAAAACCTTCACTTCAAGTGATGAATAATAAGACCATTTCCTTCCCATCAACTTTCTTCCTTTTTTTTGTAGGAAAAGATTCAAATATTTTCATTTTTTTTCACAAAATATTTTTTCTGCTTTCTCCTCTCTTTGCCAAAATCGACTTTCTCCTTTTTCTGACGTTTGCATGGATTTGGAGAAAGTGTGACGTCATTCTTAATTATTCTAAATGAACTCAGCGATAATAAATTCTACTAGTAAATGCAAGGCCATATAACACTATGCCTTCCCTATATTTTTATAAAAAAAAGTAGACATGCTTTGTGTTTATTTACGATGAAAAAATCTTAAAAATGAGCTTAAAAAATGATGAAATGTTTATTTTTGTATATTTTTTCTTCTTTGTTTTACAAACAACATACTCTTTTAAAAATAAAATAAACTTGAAACTAATGTCCACCATCATCATATAAAATTAGTCTTCTAAAATGTGATTGAGTTGTTCACAAAATAGAGATTTTATGATGCCAAATATTTTTAAAAAGAAAAGCGGGGAATAATAGAGGACATAAAAAGAAAAAGACACCAGAAATTGACCTGACTCATTCGGCCACTTGAACACTCACAATTATCTTGAGAGTTGCAAAGATTAGTCAAACAAAAGCATTTTTTGATGATGACTGCCGAACCATGAAATAGTTTTCGTTCAAAATTACACTCAGCCTTCGTCTTGGCGCCACAACCTTTCTCGACCTTATGAAGAAAAATATTTTTAAAAAAATCATCATTAAACATAATATTTCTAATAAAATCATCACCGTTGTTTTGTAGCTATACTGAGCCACTGTTTCTGTCACACAAATTTCCCCTGGTTTACATTTAACCATAGGCGCCTCTGTGTTAGACTCTGGATTTTTTGAGTGACACATGAGGACACCTAATAAACATTTTTTTTCATATTGATTGACCTCAAATGACATTTTAAAAATAAAAATAAAAAGTGACCCGTTTCGTTGTAATTGGCATTAGATTTAAAGTGTCTCATGTGACTTGGGCTCCGTTGCATTTGAATAAAGAACGACATACAGAACAATGGCAAGAATTATAACCATTAGGATGAATGCCCCAGCCACGCCCCACGTAATTATACAACGTTTTTTACTCCAACCACAATATGTTTTGGCGGGCTCTCCTCCTCCTGGCGGTGGGTAATTGTAAACTTGTTGGTTTTCTTGTTGACCAGGTTGAGACTACATTTTTGAATTAATACTTAATTTTTGTACATTGGCGCACTTTTTTTCAAATAACCTGTTGATATTGTGGCTGTTGTTCATGTAATGGCAGATTATCCTCCGTCTGGTGTTGTTCCGCTGTTGCCATTTTGTTTTTTTTGTCAAGTCTAAATGTTTTTGAATTTCAACTGTCAAGTACACTCCGCGCCCTTCATTTTTTAGTTTCTCAAAAAGAAGAAAGAGGGCGTGCGCGGAGTGTATGCGTCAAGATATAATTATGTACAATTGTACAATAATAATTATTTATTATTATTGTACAATTTGAATTATTTATTGAATACAATTTATTGTATTCGATTGTGAATTTGTTCTCAAGGCCATATACACTCTATGCTTTCCTCTCCCTCAAGGCCATATTATACACTCTATGCTTTTTTGCTGCCTCAAAGCATAGAGTGTATATGGCCTTGAGCAAATGGAGTAAGAATAATAATTCAAAATGTTTAGTTAGCATTTAGTTAATTATAATTTAAGTTGATTATGAATAAGTAGAAAAATGGAGGGGCGCAGTTTTAAGAGTGTGACGCGCTTGACATGGCAAAAAAAGACAAAATATTTAGCTTAAGCAATCTCCAATTAACTCAATTACGCTTAACCCAATCCCAAGTTGACCTCTTGACCCTTCAACCCCAACAAACGGGAGTTGACTTGTCAGAAAATAAATTGAAGGAATTGAACATCAGTTTCTTTCTCCACTTTCCCCGTCAATTGGAATACATAACAAAATTGGATTTAAATAGAAATGAAATTGAGTACATTCCTTCGGATTTGGATAAACTTTTATTTTTAATAGAGTTGAATTTGTATTCAAACAATGTAATTATTTTAAATTATAATTAAATATTTAAATTTAAAAATAAACAAAAGTTTGTCTCATTCTAGATTAAAAGTCTGGTTCCGTGTGTGGCTAATTTGAGGAATTTAAGATGGTTAAATGTAAATAGAAACCCAATTAATTCAGAGTCCCCCAATTTCCGTCGATTGGCTGGACCCATGTTGACTCACGAGGATTGTCAAGATGCGGCTTTGGCTGTGGTCGAGTGGATGAAAGAGACGGTGGAGATACAAAAAAAGATTGTGGAGTATGATGACAAAAATAAGGATTGGAGATTAAAGAGAAAAATGCGGAATTTGGCTTGTTCCATGAACAAACCTCACGCACCTGTACTTGATTTAAATGAGTCTAAATTTAAAATTTTGAGACCACCTGGATCCAATTCGGACTTGATTCATTTTAAACAACCTTTGACAATTAATAGAGAAAGAGGTGAGATTTTGTTTAAATTTTAAATTAAAATTAATTATATAATTAAACTATTTTTTTAGTAGGATTCCAAATGAAATTGATGCTCTTCTTTTTGGGAATCAGTTTATCCAGTTTGGTCATTCCAACAAGTCATTTTGAGGAGAATTTGAGAGCTTATTTATTTTTTATGCCGGATTTCCTAACAAATTTTATTACAAAAAGTCATGGGGGAGTACAATCATTTATTTTGTATTGGGTGCCGAGATTGGACACCCAAATATTTTTGAGAGTGGTCACAGAATGTCTTGTCAAATTAATTAGTTTTGTCACTGGGACTACCTTTGAACTTATCAAGTCTTTAGTGTGACCTTAATAAATTAAATTCTGGTGCAAATATTTAATTGGCATTAAATTGCATAAACAGAGTTGAGGCTTAATATATAAGTTGTGTGTAAAAAATGAAGATTTTGACGCCACTTGGTACTTTTTAACCATTTTGTCCCGTCTACGTATGAAATTGTTTTTGCAATCGCTTCAGCTCAAAAAAATTTCGCATTTTTATTAGACCTTGATTTTAGATGGACATTTTTAATTGTCTAAATAAAATCAATTTAAAATAATTGACCCAGATTTTGACAATTAAAAAACACAATTCATTGATTAACTAATATTCTGAACCTAACCTGGTGGAATGTGATTGTTCAAATGGCGTCAAACTTTCTCAAATAAAATTTAAAATTTGAACAAAATAACAACACCACAAAAATTAAAATTTATTTAAGCTCATCTCAGAATGAAGATTTCGTATTCTTAAAAAACAAATTTTTAGTCCATTAGCATTCAAAACATTTCAAAAATGGTAAATCACCCCTCAAAACAAAAATAATTAGTCATGACCCCTCAAATGACAATAAATGAGTTGAAAACTAAAATCACAAGTTCAAAAACCGTGAACAAGACAAAGCCAAAGGGAAGGAAATAGTTAAAGCACAAAGTGTAAAAAAGTCCATTTTGATTTTAATGGTAACCCAAAACCCCCAAAACAAAAGAGGAATAGTTGGGAACAAAAGGAAGAGATGAAAAACATTTAAATAGACAGCGTCTTGTCTATTTCATCAACAAGAACAAGACAAGTTGAGAATCTCAAGAATCCGGACATGTGGAATTTGACGTATTTTCAACCTCTCTAAACTTATAGGCTCTCCGAGAGTGCTTCCTCTGATCCATGAACAAGTTGAAAAGACAATTGAATTCACAGAACCAAAGAGAGAGAGAGAAAGTCCAAAGCCCAAGTTTCCCCCACAAATCCGGGGAAACGGTGGACCAAAGAAACTAATCGTCTTTCATCTCAAATGGAACAAGTGAAAATAGAAGCTCTATCTATATCTGTCTCCATGTGAGAAGGAGGGGGGATTGGGATCATGTAAGAGAGAATTTTCGGGGAAGCTTTATTGTAACTAGTTTACTATTTAGAAAGAGAGAGAGAGAAAGGCTTCCTTGAGAGGATGTGGTGACGGGAGAGAGGGGGGAGGAAGAGATTGATTACAGACTGCCAAGTGGGTTGCTCTTTTGATTGTCATCCTGTGGATTCAATTGTTCCTACTACATGAACCAGAATTAAATCAAATGGAGAGGCGGAAGTTACCGTCTTAACTTGTTCCCTTTCAAATCTTCTTTAATCCTCTCCAAATTTCCCTAATTTTACCCGCTTTCAGCTCATCTCGTTTTTGTGTTAGCCTGAATTGCAAACTTTTCTGACTTTCCTACTCGAGTCAAAAAAGTGGGAATTATTTGGAAACGGCGTTCAAGTATGCACAAATTAATTTGTCAAAAATTACATTTTTCTAAATGAAATTTAATAGCCTTCAATTTTTAAATTGTATGCATTTCATGGAAGCTGTTTTTATTGTAAACTTGCACGCCGTTCACTCATAACAGAGGCGTAGAATTGTGTACAGTGTGAAAGATATATTGTGACTTTTGAAGTTTTTTTTGGAAAAAGCAATTTAAATTAATTTTATTTATTACGCACATTAAACTTTGTTTTTTAGGTACATGGCATCATTATAATATTCTTTTACATTGTCTTGATTGTTACAATTTTTTGACGAAAAACATAAATATTGAGAGTATTATTTTAATTGTAATTAAAACTTTTCTTGTTGACAAACAACAATTCTAATTGTCCAGCAATTTAAAAACTAGAGTCATTGCCCTTCTGACAATTATAATTTTATATTTAAAATTATTATCTAAAATTTAAGGGTGTCTGGAAAGAGTTATCAAAAAAAGTTAGGGGCAAACTTTAATCACAATTAGACGTGGATGCAAAAAATGCATATAAAATAATGTTTAATTTTAATTAATATTCAAAATAAAAATATGATTAACATTGACTTTTGACTTCCCATTATTTTTAATTTAATCTATATTTAATACTCAACTAATTAATAATTAATTGTCCTCTCTCTTTCCCTTTTTTCTTATCTTTAATTTACTCAAAATCACAATCTAACTCTTAATTATTTAAATTTCTCACTTTTTTTAAATATCAATAAAACTTATCAATTAATTTAGGTACATGGAGTATTTTTAATTTTTTACACCAAGTTCCTAGTTTTATTACTGTAAGTAGTTTAGTTTAGTTTAGTAACAGAGAATTTTTTTCACAATTAAATTTAAATAGCTCTTTAATTTTTTAATTTAATCAACATTTAATCTCTCTACACATTATTTTGATTCAACACTAATTAATATTTAATTCTAACTAACATTCTCAAATTAAACTTAACTCTGATATAAAAATTTACCGGACGAGGAAACTACATATTAAAATTTCCAAATTCTTTGAAGAAATCCACGAACGGCGTCAAAGTAAATCAAAAATAATTCAACTGTGTAAAAAAACAAAATAATTATGTAATTAATTAAAAATACTGCGTCTCTAAAATAGTTCAGGTAGACCGTTCACGTGATGGACAACAATGTAAGAGTGAATTTTTTGTAATATTTGGACATTTTTTTCATGACTCGCCATCAAAAGACAAACATTGAGTAATTGAGATGACCAAAATTGTTTTAAGACTCCGCTTCTTTTCATTTCAGAGACCTTCACACAATTCTAAAGTAAATAAACCGTACGCTTTGAAGAATAGAGGAAGAAGAGAATTAGAGGGAGAAAACTTATTAAATAAAGACGACAAATTGAGTAAATACACTGCCCCCCATCCATTTAACTTCAATTTCTCTCTTTCTCTTAAAAAAAGAGACTTTCTTATGAGAAAAAGACAAATCCAGGGAAGCGAAACGAGAGAGAGGGAGAGATCTCCCCAGATGAGACAGTATTTTTTTGGACTTTTGCCGAAAAGGTCACCACCGGTAAACTGTGCCAATCTTGGAGCCAACTGACAGCTGGCTCAAAGTCAAAGACAAAAGAAAATGCCCAAAAGAAAGTCAAAAAAGAATCCAAGAAACCCCTTGAAAATTTTAAACCTCGAGTCCGGGTATAATTATTCTCTTTTATGACGTCAGTCAAAATCAATAGAAAATGGTGACAGTTGTTTCAGTTTCTAGAATTTATTATTCTAAAATTGACTTTTCTTCTTTCAACAAAGGCGAGAGAATGGGAAAATTTTAGAATCTCTTTGATTTCCCAAAATTCCATTTTCATTTCCATTTCATGATAATGTCAACAGAGTCAAGTGCAGGAACAAAGAAGCAAAAAAATTGTCGATTTCTCTTTTGAAGTTTTAAAAATAAAAGTCTAAACATTTAATATTTAAATACAAATTGAGAAATGACGTCAAACTTAAAATTTTCAATTTCCCTGAATATTTTTAAAAATAAAAATAAAATATAATTTCGACGCCGTTCCACTGAAATCCTTTGGCAAAAGTGGGTCGTAATTACTTCCAAACAATTTTAGGAGCATGTTAATTATAATTAAGTTGTATCAACAAGAGTAGCATCATTTGTACCTCTCAAAATTCCAGAGAATTAATAAAAAACTACCTGAATTTTCTTACACAAGAAATTCCAACTTGAAGATTTCCAAAAACTTTTCACTTTCACCAACTTTCTCCTTATCTTCCCATAGTAAAAATTAAGGGAAGATTAAAATAATAAGAAATTAGTATAAATTAACATGATCTACCTCAAACTTAAATAAATTACATTTAATTTAAAAAAAGTAGAAGGTAGTCACACACCAAAAATCACTTGAAAGTCTTGACACGTGGGGAAAATTTATTGAGCTATGAGTAAAAATGTTCCATTTTAATTTTTGGGCAGTCTTTTTTATGACTAAATTTCCATAATTTTATTCTCAAAAATTATCTCTACACTTTCACTTTCACCATCACAAAAACACTTTCTCCTCCCCCACCTCCACCACCAAAATTCCGTTTCTTATCCTGTACAAAAAATGTGAAAAATATTTAAAACATTTCACTTGAGACTTTCCAGTGACCTCGAGTAAGCATTTTGAATAAAACTCGTCATAGTAAACTCAGTGTCCACCACGACCATGGGCGGAGAATTGACACGAGTAGAGGGACCTCTTAAAACTTGACTTCGTGGACTTGTCGAGTTTGAATTTGTCGTGGCATTTGGTGTCGCATATGGCAACCCGCCGTCAAGGCGGGTAGTCATGATGGGGTTGAGACCACCAATGGCATTGCCAGTGGGATTGTTGAGGTTGGTCATAGAGAAAAGTTGGTGTGATGCACTGGAAGGGGATTCCCAATTACATTTTCTTTTGGGACCAGCTGAACTCATTGTGGACTGATTGTGACGACAATTATGAGCTGCTACGTTCAACCCATTTCTATTTCTTTCACTAGCGTTAAATTGATGATTTGAATTTGACATGGAGACAGCACATTGACCACAGTGACCTCCATTTCGACCGCCATTTCCAGTTCCGCGGGTTCTCCCTTCTCCGTCACAGATACAGCAGAAGAGATGGCGATTAAAATGCTGAAAATTAAAATAAATTCATTTTTTAATTGTTTTATTTTTTGTACAACTTGCACGCCGTTTCTATTGTTTGTGCCCTCTTTTGCTAAACAAATAAACGGAGGTACTGTTGCTTTTTGATTTTTAAAATTTATTTAATTGAACCATGACCCCAGAATTGTGAATAAATTATATGTAGAATTTAATAAGGAATATTTTGACACATGGTGAGAAATTAATTACACATGATTGAATGGAATTAAAGGCAAAGTTTTCTGGTAGAGAGAAAAGTGGGGAGGCAACGTCTGGTGAAAATTTATTAAATTTGAATGAAATTGTGAGGACAAGATGAGTAAGGGCAAGTGTGTGTCATTTTGAGATGGTAATCGCCAGTCTGTTGCATAACATTTTCTCTCTACTTTCTCTACTTTCATCTTCATCAATCATGAGCTTTCTCTCTCGCACAGATATATGGCGAACACAGCGGTTACATAATGAGATGAGAGTCTTTTATTTAAGAATGGAAAACTCGATTCCCAAGAGTTTTTAACGAGTAGAGAAAAATTGAGAAATGTCACTTTCCATTTGCATTCATTTTTTTGTGCGGGGCTAAAGTGACAACTCAAGGGCAATGCAAATGCTTAATTTTTTTTTTGATTTTTCTTAAAACACAGACGAACACGAAAAATACCTACTCATGGATGGAGGTGTCATGTGGACAAAAAAATGATGTTGCGTGGAAGTGACACAAAATAAATATATTAAATTAATTAGATTTAAAATAAACTCACTTTACGAAAAGTACCACTGACACAATAAAGGGTAATGGGGTTGATACATGAATTGATGAACGAGAAACAAAATCCAATGATTCGTATGAGATTCCACGCATCATTAAAATTCTTTTCAGCATTTGGGTCAAAGTAGAACCATAGAAAGAAGAGATGATTTGGAAAGAAACAAATGGCGAATATAACCACAAATGACAAAACCATCTTGGCCACCTTTAAAAAAAATTATAATCATTTCTCTAATTAAATTGATTCATTTTAATTTTAATTATTTGTATTCTTAGTATTCTCAGCAGTCAAAATTCAAAGAATTCCCAAGAAATAAATTAAACGACTGTACCTTTTTCCGCCCTTGAATTTGTTTGGCTTGTCCCTGTGCCTCCCCTGTGAATTTTAATTAATTTAATTAACAAAAATTAATATTTAATTTCTCCTAATTAATTACCTCTTCGTTCTGGTACACCGACAGCTAGAAAGTTGAAAATAAACAAAAAATTCTATTAATTTTTAATTCCCAAAAAATATTTTTGGATGCCATTGAGTGAAAAACAAGGAATTTACCAGAATTACCTGCACCAATAAATCTCGTTGATAAGACTAAATGCCTTGCCATGATGATGTAGAATGTCGCAATGAAGACTAAAGGCACAGCGTAGTATACTAAAAACTTGAAAATTACGATGGCCTGTAAAAAAATTAATTTTGTACAATTACAATTAAATTAGACAACTTGGACGTCACTTCTTTATTTTTACAAAATGGAATAGAATAGAATTTTATTCAAGTATTTGATTTGGTCATGAGCCCTTACAACCTCCTATTTTTAGAAAATAGGACAAATTTAAAATAAATAGGAGCTAAATTGAAATTCTCTACAAAGACAATTGACATTACATCATGTCTCTGTTCAATTAAAAAATTAAAATGTCAAAAGAAATATTTTTTCCTTTTTTTTCTCTCTCTCTCTCTCTCTCTTTCATAACAGATAAATCACTTTGACCAACTTTTAAGAAAATAAATTGGTCCATGAAAGCATTCCCTTGTCACTTTGATCAGTTCCCTTTTTGAAGTGAGAGACGGTGGTTTTTGGGAGCTTTCATGACTTCAGAGAGAGAGAGAGATGGGGAATACGACGCGATAGAAAATAATTTATACCTGAACTTGCAATCAATTAATTCCAAACTCTTGTTAATTACCTTCAATGTAATCAACTCTCTCCCATATTCCATATTTTCATATACAAATTCTAGTTTTACAAAACACTTGCATACAACTATAAGAAACTATAGGAGGAGTAGGGGGGTATATATTTCATATCAAAATGATGGAAAACATTTTCTCTTGTTACATGACTCAACTTCGAATCACGTCAACTCTCTCTCTCTCTCTCTTGCTGGAGACTGATGAATGGTTTCAATGCACCCGGAATATTTCGATTCCCTCCAATCCATTAATTTTAAAGGCTCCAATCACGCCCTCCTTTCACAATTCATCTTTTTGTCTTTGTAAGACAATTTGCAAGGGAAAACGTTTTCTCTTTTATTTTTGAGAAATTCTGGTGATTATTAATTAATTAAATAATTTTCTTAAAATTGTAAATTTAATATTAAGTTGAACGCCGTTTCAATGAAAACTTGCGATTGTGTCGAACATTGCTTTAAGGTTTAGTGGTGGTTTGTGAAAAGACCGAAGCTAATTTTTTTGAAATCAAATATTTAGAAAATCACATTTAAAATAGTGAATTATAATAGGGGGACTTTGACCCTAGGGAGTTGAGTCTAATTTAAAGATAAATTTATGAAATTGCAAGTCATTAATCTCAAGAGATAAAAATCACCATAAATTTTTCCAACTCATCTGACATGTAAAATATATTTGACCTTTAAATCTGTGGAATCTCTATTTTCCATTTTATTTCCGGGGAGTTTTGAGAACTTTTTATATACATAATACAAGTAACTAAAACCCAAATATAGAGCTAATGAGTTCCCCCCTCTCTGTCTCTTTTAAAATAAAAGAGAAAATGAGAATGGGTTTGGTAGACTGTGAGTGCCCCTTTCCCTTTTGAATCTAAATTCAAAACACATGCCATGATTTCCCGTTTGAAAGTGAAAGTGAGTCAAAAGAAATTCTCCCTTTAAGAGAATTTCAATGTGGGTCATATCCAGAGAAAGAGAAAAGTTTAATGAAAGAGAGAGAGAGAGAAAGGAGCGGGTTCAAGAAAATTTTCATTAATAACCTTTGGGTAGGTGGGTCCCAATTGAGGGGGAAAGGGGTAGCAAATGAGAAAGTAATTGTCGCCATGCTCAATCTTTCGAATGTACGAGAACAGGACTGACGGTAGGGCAATCACCAATGACACGATCCAGATTCCTAGACAAAAAAAAATGAAAATTTTTAATTATTAAAAACATTCATTTTCTTAAATTAAGTCTTTATTTTTAGTTTGAAAATGACAAATTAATTTTTTTTTTTTTTGAGAACTTTGATGCCGTTTTATAATACTGTCGGAGTTAAGTACACAAAGGTCATTCACAGATTATTTCCCAAAAATAATATCAACTCACCTGCAATAGTAATGCAAGTAATCCGGGTAGCACGTCTCCCGGGTAGTTTTCTCATGGGGTCAACAATGGCACAATATCTATCAGCTGAGAGAGCCGTCAAAGTGAAAACGGAGACCCCGATTGACACGTCCTTTTCCCAAAATCAAAAATTTATTTAAATTTCTTCACAAACAGATTTTCACAAATTTAATTATTAATTTACCTTAATAAACTCGGAAAACTTGCACACCATTAAACCATACGGCCAAGATTCTACCTGTAATGTTAAAATTTTAATTAAATTGAGAAGCTATTTAAAAATTAAATATAAATAATTGAAATAAATATTACCGTATAGACAGTGGAGGTGAAGGGGACGCAGAAAAATATGACTAAAATGTCGCCCACGGCCAGGGAACAAATATACCTATAATTGGACACCCTTGACATATTAATATAGAAAATTGTTTACACTTAATTTCCCAATTACAATTAAAAACATTTAAAATAATCACAAAGTCAAAAATTCCCATGATTAGTCATGAGGTCAAAATTACCAACTGCAGGATTAACTACACTACTGTTAATTTTGCACGGCAAATTAAGCAAAATTTCTCATGAGTGGCGTTGAAGCACAACAAAATGTTCCAAACTTTTCCTTCAACCCTACGCATAATTTAAAGTGGAGAAAGCAACTGTTAGATGAAGACAAACGAGAATTTCTACAGAGAAAGTGTAATCTTGTGGTTATTTTAAGTGGAATTTCATGGGATTTTTCACTTCCCAGTTTATCTCTCGAGGTTAACAAATGACGTGAACAAAGCTCACAACCTTCTGGCCCTTCCCAGTCAGTCAAAATCTCAAGAGACTTTTTCTCATTGAAACAGGAAAGCAAGAAAAGGGGAAAAAGAGAAAGCTCAAGAAAATTGTATGTGCCTGTACATACACTCGTACAATGTTTCCTGCCTTGTACATTGAACAGTGGAGATGAGGTGGTGAAGGAGAAAGTAAGACAGTAATTGAAAAGGAACAAACAGCATGTCTCTCCCACCAAATTAAATTCCACTTTCTCCCCAAAACCAACACTGTTAAACGAACCATTGAAAAAAAATGCAAGAGAAAATTCTTCATCTCTTTCTCTCTTATTTTTTGAAAAAGTCAACTCATCAGAGATTCTAAATTGGCAGTCCGTGTTTAATGTACTTAATTGTGGTCTTTATTTCATATAAAAAACAGACACCATTTTTTTATTTACTTGTACGCCGCTCGTTCTTTTATTCAGAGAAACGGTCGGTGCAAGCCAAAAAGGTGAATGTTCGTTTAAAAACTGTAGTCCTTATTTTCGTATAAAATTGGAATATTGTCTAATAGAGAGAGATAAAAATTCTTTGAAATTGAGACGAGGGGTATCACATAAAAAGATGACACAAAGTGAATAAAAAACAAACTTTCAACGTCGTCACCCCCTAAAGAGAAAGAGAGTTAATAATACAATTAACAAATTTTAATTGTCATTCAAACTATCCCCCTTTCTTTTCCTTCATTAGTTTTTAAAACTTGAAAATTTTCTACAAAGGTGAAAGATTAATGAGAGGATGGGCACGAGTTAATAAATGGTAATTTTAATTCTAAAAGTTGACTCCCTCTCTTTTGTCTCCTTCCGTGCACGTTACAAAATTGAAAATTCAAGCGAGCTCAAAAACTTTTTGTTTAGACAAGCGACAGCCCTCAAGTCAATTCTCTCTCTCTCTCTTTAGTGTCATTTTACATGGTAATGATAGAGACAAGATTATTGTCACTTTGGACAAGAAAATTGACTCTTGATCTTTGTGAAACTCTTTAAATTGTATTTAACAATAAATTAACTTTACAAAATATTTAATAAGTTGTTCAATTTCAATTTGTAAATACTTTTTCACTTTATCGCCAATCTCATTACTACCTCAAATCCCATCAAAAAAAAGTTTTATCTAAAGTCCATGAATTTAATTCTTTCAAGACTTGAACGTCACTCAGCCAAACTTTTGGTCTTTGCTTTTATTTGTAATGAAACAGGTTCAAATGTAACATAAAATGAAGGTTTCTGTCTCTTATGCACATAAGATTGATTGCAAAATAATTTTTTTTGGTCAAAATATAAATGTATTTTTTGGTAAAAAAAGAAAGGGGAGATGCAATAAAGAAAATGGAAGCCAGAAGTCAGGATGCAGAAAAAAGAGATAAGAAAAAGTGTCAATGTCATCCTCAAACAATTTTTTTGCCAGTGAAAGACGAACTAGAAAAAATACACAACTTTTGTCTCTCTCTCAAAAACAAGAAGAGAAAGTCAGTTGACAGTTTGCATTGAAGCGGACAAGAAAAAGAAATTGAGAGTCAAAGTTATGGAGTGACATGAGAATTGGAAAATTTAGGGTATCATTTTCAACTTGAAAATTTCATCTCTGACATTGAGACACATACACACAAGCCAACTTTACTTTGAAGCTTCTTTTTGACATTTGTATAAAAAAAACACACATGCAAAAAAATATTCTCTAGTGTTTTTTTTTGAACTTGTCAATTCTTAAAAAATAGTTAAAATTCTGCCACCAACTTTCACTTTTTTGCATTAAAACACAAGCATTGAGACACAAGCAAAAAAGAGAAAGTAGAAAGTTGGTGCACTAGACAAAGCAAAATATAGACAAATTGTACTAACATGTTAGGGACGTTGCGCATGTTACGATGTTTGAGAAAAATGACTATCAAAGTTCCATTACCGAGGACTCCAATGATAAAAATCTAGAAATGGAAAAATAATTGTCAATATTTAAATTTATGTAAATTCCACAAAAACAAACTTTTTCTACTTACAATTGCAAAAAGAAAAGGGACAATATAAGTCTCGGGTCTTTCTCCATAAGGAACATAGCCATCCGTTTCATTGTCGTAGGGAAAGCCATTGGCCAAATCAGTGACGTTAGTTTTATTCAAATAGTCAATTATCGTTTCTAGGAGACTTCCGGCGAGGGAGGCATTCGACTCAAATTTCATTCGAACTTTTTCATCTCCCAAGTCTTGAATTAAAACTGCGTCTTTTGTGTAGTCCATCTTGTCCTTTTTCTTATGAAAAAAAAAAATTTTTCTTTAACGTTCACTGATTTTTACCACTTTTTGGTTCCGCAGAGAAATGCAGAAGCCTCGCGGGAAATTTGTTTTCAAGTGTCAATGACACGTGTTCAATTCGTTTTTTGGTTGGTTTCACTCAAACTGTCATTCTCCCCGTTTTTTTCTTACCCTTTTTTAACACACTCGACTGTCACCCACATTCCCATAAGTCTCTGCCAAGTCATGACAATGACTGACATGAACACGACCCGGGTCATTTTAAATTATTCGGTCTACCCATGGCAAGACCCATGACAAAATGGTGTAGGTAAGTACCTAGCTAGTCCCACTTGTGTAATTCACGATTTTGTTAAATCATGAAAAAATTAACTTTGAAAATATTCCCAGTCACTTTTTTCATCTAATAAAAAAAATAAATTGAAATTAAATGGGGGATGGCAAAAAGCAAAGTTTTTAATTTTTCATGCCACCCACATGACCATGGTCATGACAAGGAAAGTTTTTTTGGTGAAAATCTTGAATTTTGGTTTGACTGACAAAGTTTAGTTTACTTTGCATATAAAATTATATGGATGAGGGTTCAATGGAGTGTAGCATTTGGGATAGAAAGATTTTTTGAGATTCACAAGAATTTTATGGACAAAATTCCTCCCCCTTTTAGATTCTTTCTTTTTTTGTGTATTTTCCTCTGTCTGGAGTAGTGTAGAGATACAACAAAGTGATGAATTTTTCACAAGACGTAAAAAGAAGCTGTGGGAGCACTCAACTTTTTCAGTTTACGACAAAAAACACTATACAATCATGTCGAGACATGTTATAACACCGCAAAAAAGTTTGTGAGATTTTAAGCTTTTCTCTTCCTTCTTCAAGCTAACTTGTTACCAGATTTGAGGCTGATGAGATAATTGTTGAGGATGAGGATGAGGTTGCGGGCAAAAATTGCCACAAGGTTTTTGGGGCAAGAAAATCCAAATCACCTGAAATTTAAAAAAAATCATTTTAAATGTGGACGCACCGATTAGAGAGGAGACCTTCTTAACTTTTTGTAAAAATTGTACAGAAAATGTACGAGTGGCGTGGCAGTTGATTATATTTATTTACTGTAATTTTTCAAGTCACAATAAATCAAAATAAAACCCCCTGCCACCCCCAATAAATTAGACAAAAACAGACCACCAGCTGCTCTATAAAAATTATGGCCAATTTTTATTTCCCATTTCCTGTCTTAAATATTACAAAAAAAACACATGATTTTTTGCGAATGTTGGCAGAAATGGAGATTTTTAGCAAAAAACAGAGAGAGAGAGACTCTCCCTTTGAATTAATAAAAATACAAAGTTTTTTTTTGATCTTGTAAAAATGTAAAAGAAAAGATGGGCACGTTTGATGTGACTATACCTATACAAAGAAGATAGTCTGTGGTTCTTCTTTTTGTTGGGATTTTTTAGAGAAAGAAAGGCAAAAAAAAGAAGATGAAAGCTCTACATGTATGAGATTGCATTAGCCCATTTTTTTCTATGTTACGAGCCAAAAAGGGGTGAGACCCCTTTTGGCCATCAATATTGTATGCGAGAAGGAGGGCAAAAAGAGAAGTAAAACAACTTTGGTGTTTCTTTCTCTTCGTGAAAGGAAATAAGAGAGAGAAAATCTCTTTACGGAAAAGGAAGAGAGAGAGAGATGTGTTTGGAGGGGAGATGCGGCATGCATTAGTTATTACAGGATATGATGAAGATGGAAGACAAGACCAAAGTTGGGCAATAGTACAAGATTCACTGGATGTGTGTGTGATGATGATGAGAGGGAGAGAAAGGAGGCAATGGATTTCAAGAACAATAAGAAAGAGTCCCCAGGGATGGATAAAAATAAATAAAAAAAGAAATTAATGAAAAAACTATTTGGACATTTATTTATTTTTACTTTTCCCCACTGAGGAAAAGATTTGAGACGTGGGGATAATTTTTGGGCTCAATTCGATTGTGATGACTTTAATCTTTTTGCAATTTGCCAACGTAGACAATTTTCTACCTGTAATTTAATAAGTGCAAATTGTTGTGGGAGTGATTGGTGTTAAAGTCAAAATTAATTTGAACGTGACAAAACTTATTTTAAAAGACAATCAAGAAATTTGCAAAGTTCGACCTAATGCTACTCTCCTCGATTTTTGTCTAATAATTTCATAAACGGCGTTCAAGTCAAGGAATAAAATAAAGTAAAAATTAATTTTAATAAATAAAAAATGAATTTTATCATTATATTTCTAATTAAATAAATAAAAGTATTTTACTTGTATAATAATAATAATAATCCAAGTACCTGAGTGGCGCCTAATTTAATTTGTCTCTTCCACCATTTTAACAACCTCATAAAAAACGTCAATACATAAGAGAGTAAGAGTAGAAATAAGAAATAAATAAATAGTTGTTGAACAAGTTGAAACATGTTTAAAAGACACAAGACATGGTGGGTACATTGTCATTAATTAAACTCTTAGTTGACTAATAACGACAATGGCCTTGGATTTCTTGTATGTGTGAGACGGAGACTCCATTTATCTCAAGTACCCTCTCAAAATGGAAAAAGACAATAAAATCTTGTACATTTTCTCCATCTCCTCCCTTAAATTCTTACGACTCTCTCGCATCCCATAAATAAGATTAATTGCACCTAAAGACTTGAATTTTATTTACAACCCTCATATTTTTCTCTCTCTCTCTCTCTTTCACACACACAGCAAACTGGAGACTGGAAAGCCTAAAATACATTTTGTGGCATAAATATTTAAATTGAGAATTCTAAATGGAGAGTCAACTCCATTTCGTGGGACAGTGGTCAAGATTTCTCATTTCGACAAGGAAACAATAGTAGAAATGGAGAAAGTTGAATTGTGTAGCCTTGTTTAGCTGTCAAGATTTATAGAGAGAATACTATACAACCGAAAGTGATATAAAACGTTATGTGGTGCGGACCAATCAAATTGTTTATAGTCTTTTCTCTGTGTCTCTTTTTTATTTAAGCACTAGATCCGTTTCATTCACTTGTTTTGAGAGAGGGAGAGTCTTTTACACTAAAACTATTTTTATGAGTTCCTTTCTCCTAACCTCAGTCTCTCTCTCTCTCCAGTGAAAGTGGTTTTTTTCAATAAATTTTTTTTTTGTAAAATCAAACTTATTGATTTCTCAAAATTCACAATTTAAATTAAACATAAAATTACAAAGTTCGACGCCGTTCATGTAAATTTTACCCTTCGCTTTCACCGAATTTTTGAAGGCTCTTTGATATATAGAATATTCAGGTCAGATTTTTGCCAATGAATTTAAGCGTCATTCAGTAAATTATTGTTATTTAGACAGTCCGTAGAAATAAGTCAAAATTGACAGTAGGAAATAAACAGAAATAGTAGAAGGCATTTGAAATAAACTTCACAAAAAAATATTTTTTTAGTTGAGAACAGTGACCATGCACGTATGGCTTGGGGAAAATATTTTAATTTGTAACATTTTAAGAGTCGTCATATTTTGACAGTCTCAAAAAGTCAAAAGCATATTTTATGTCTTCCACCAGCCCCTCGCCTCGTGCACTACAAGATCATCACATACACACGTCATTCCACATGCCATAACCATAAACATTGCCTCTAGTTCTGTACTCTTTCGTTTGTAGTGGGTAGTCAAAGGCCCTTTTTTATTATCTTGGGGAAAGATACATGATGAGAGCAGTAGCACTGAGCACCATATTGAGTTAGTAGAAAAGACAAGCAAAAAAAACAATTCATAAAATTCAGCTTGAATTGTATATCACTTAACCCCCTATTTTTACCCCGCCCCTGGCCAATCTCAACTTGATTCTCTAACATTTTATTTGAGAGGCGTCAAAAAAATAAACTTTAGCGGTTTTGGACTAGAGTCGCCTCTAGGAAAAAAAAAAGTTTGCCAAAAAATTCTCGATTCCCTTTAGACCAAAAATAATGGTGGTCACTTCAGAGGTTTGGAGGTTTTTTTTGTCTAGTTGTCAATTTGAGATTTTTTAACATTGTTCCAACTCATTTTTTATGCGGGTCATATCGAATGACCTATGAAGGATTTTTGTGTTGAGGGGAGTAGAAAATTGAGAATTTTGAGACAAAGAGAATCCTTTGAATTTTTTACGCCCATCCTTTTACAGAGAGAGAGAGAGATGATTATAAAGTTATGGCATGTAGAAATAGAGGCAAAGTGCCAAAAAATGGGACCATTTTCATCAGCCAGAGGCTACAGTCCACTAAAATAATAAACCAACAGATTCACCCCAGCCAATGTAAACAGCTTCTCTTTCCATTGTCAGGATAATGGGATTATCTGTAGTCATGGGAGGTTCTCTCTCTTCTCAAGGGAAAGCCTTATTTCTATGCATTCCATCTACATTCCTTTCTTTATATAAAATTTCATACTCTTTATTTTTTAAAAAAAAAGATTTTTTTTGAGAAAAAAGGATAAAAAAAAAGTTTGGGCTTGGGTTGATAAAAATTTGGATTGGAAAATTGGGATTAATTTGAAAATTTTAGGTTGTTCGTCAAGAATTAATCAAAATGGAAATGAAATTAAGAAAATTGAGGGAATTTCATCGCCCTTCAACTTTTTTGCGGAAGAAATTCAATTTTATGGAAGTTCAGGTTCAGACTTTTTTTGGTGAGAAATTATTTTTTTTTTGTTTAACTCGGACGCCGTTCATTCATATTAGTGATGTGTCGTTACAAACCATGGGAATAGTGTTATTGAACTTCTTTCGACTTTAGGTGTCATGGGTCAATTTAGTTGAGAATATTCTGGAAATTTTTGTTTGTACATGAAATAAATGTCAATAAAAGTTGGTTTGCTTTCAAGAAAATTAATGACCAAAAAAACTTGGTGTTTCATGGTGTGGAGAACACTTCCACGTCCGAGTCAGTCCATACAAATAGACGCAAAAAAATTGATGCGAGTAGAAAAAAATGATGAGCACCAGAATACAAATAAAGAGAAACAGAACGTCAAGGAACAAGAACTATGAGTTGGGATATATGCATGGGATATATCAAATTGCGTCACAAATGTGAAGTCGTGCAATTTGTAGCTCAAGAAAAAGAGAAAGTTGGAGCCTAATGTTCATATTTAAGGTTAAATATATGAAACGGATGAGAAAAAATTCCTTCAAGCGCTTGAATTATCATAATAATGCCTTTTCCCCTTATATTTCTTTTTTTTTTTGCTTTTTTCCACTACTTGAAGCCATATTCCATGACTTACATAATAACAAGTCTGTACAATAAAAGTTTTTTTAATGAGAGAAATTAACTGTCTTTCTTTTGGTTGCTTCAACGCCATTCTTTCATTTTTCAAGAGTTAGAACTTCCTTCTTCAATTTGAGAACTTATGAAAACTTAATTCTTGAAATTAATGTACAATTTTTTTGACAAGTTTGAACGCCGTCTAGAATTATTTCTACAGAAAAATCAACTTATAAGGTAAAGTTGAATGAAATTCTTGAATTCTTTTTATTATCAATTAAACTAGTCAATTTTATATTTAAATTGGAATTTGTAATGGAAATGGAATCTAATAAAAATTTATTATTGCGGAAACACTTTCTTTTTTGAACAATAAAATTGTACATCTACCATACAATAGAAAATCTCCATATTTTATTGTGTCAAAAAAAATTACAATTTTTATTAAATAAAATTGTACCTTCAAAAGAATAAATTTTAGAAAAAAATTCCTTTGCAAATTTAAATTTATTGAAAACTAATTTAAAAAAAGTAAACTTGATTAAAAAAAACAATATTTTGTTATTTTATTATGAACACCCCAAAAACAATTCTCTGAAATTGTAAGAGTTGAACGCCACCCAGTTCTTTTATCGACGCTAACTTTTCCTGAGGAGTATTTTGGCCATTTCGTCCCACACATTCAAACAGGCATTTTGAAGATAAGGGGGGGGGGGCTGTGTATAATTCCCGAGAATCCGGGAACAATTTGGACACAAAAGAAAATAAAAATAGACCGCTGAGAAACTCGTCAGTCGTCAGTCAAAAAAAAAGTTATATTTTTTTATTCATAGAATCTTGATTAAATGGCATGTGCACTAGGGGGAAGAAGGGAAAGGTAAAAATAATATAAAAAATGGATTTTGTATACTTGTGACAATGTAATCAGTATTTAAATGTCGACGAAAAACTCATTTTTTGAAATGTTACATCCATTAACGCAAGAGAGAGTCACACCGTCTCCCATTACAAACTTTTTTTTTCTCTGGGAATCGGAATCATTAGCCAAGAGAAAGGGAAAAGGAAAAAAGCTTAATTTATATGCAACTGCCTATACCTTACACAATGTCTCCCCACCCACCTATACTCTCTCCTCCTCATGGTGACCGTCATCTCGTTTATTTGGTTCCCTTTTTTAGGAGTCATTACGGGAAAAATTGTATACTTTTTTTGAGTCATCAACGCTATATGAACAAGGAGAGAGTCATTAGTTTGAGAGAGAGAGATAAAGCAGCGGGAATTAACTAGCATGTAATAAAATAAGATTACGACAAACGACATCCTCTTGTTCACTTACTCGTGTCTCCAGTTTCTATTTTTTTTGTGTGTTTTCCAGTTGTTGGCAGTTAATTTCAATCCCTAACATGGACCGTCTTTGAAAATAAACATGCACTTTTTATTTATGGAAATTTGACGCCGCTCAAGCTGTTCACGCGTCTGTCACTCACGACTAACAATTTAGAAATTCACTCCATTTTTTGTTTTACCGTAAATAATTTAAATGCTTTAAATATTTAAAGTAAAAATTAAATCTACAAATCATTTTATTTTAATTCCTAATTTACACTTAATTTTTAAAACATTAAACTTGAACGCCACTAACAACTTATAGGCCCCATTTTGGCAAAATAAAGTAAAAAGATCACGAAAGCTGTTTAACCAGGCTCGTTTTATTTTTCTTGGGTCCAAAATGTGAATTTGTGACTGTCAAAAATGATGAAAATTTTATGTATAGAAATTTTGAAAAAAAAAACATTTTAAAAAATAAAAGTTCCCTTGATATAAAGTCTGCCGTATACATTACAACTTTAATATAATTTCCTCCCTTCTCCTCCTCCCCCCAAAAAGAAAACAAGAGCATAAAAGTAAAATCACGCTCCAAACTCAAACCACAGACTAGAAATGTAGGGAAAATGGAGATTTTATTTGGTAAAAAGGAAATTCTCAAGGTTATATTTAGTAGGATGTAGAGTAGAATCTAGATACAAAGTTTGTGTGTGTGTCTCCACCTGCAAAAAAAGTATACCATGATTGGAGTGAAAGGAAGAAGAGTATAATTTGATTTACTCCAACTTTCTTTTATTTTCTATCTCAAAAAAAGAAGAAAACTCTCTTCAGACTCCCTCCTAAATTCTTATTACTTGATTCCCTCATCCTCCCTAAAAATGTAATGCATTTCTCTCTATTACCCCCCTCCCCTCCCCATTTCTAGCTCCAGCCCTTCTAAAGGGACTAAAAAAGGATTCCTTTCAAATGTGTACACTCTGTTGAAAAAATCAAAAATTATTTCTAAAGAAATCCGTCAATCACTTCTCCTTCTCTTTTAAAGTGTAGAGAAAAATCCTGACATATTTTTTTTTTATAAAATGATCCCATTTAAACTTATTATATATTATGATCACTCTGTCAACCTTCCCCCCTCCCCCCTCTTTTCTCCCTCTCTCTCTCTCTCTCTCTCTCTCTCTGTGTGTATACAGAAATAGGGGCTGTGTGATTAGGTCGCAGCTGTTCCTCTCTCTCTTGTAAAGAGTCTAGAGGAAACCACAAAAGGGGGTCTGGAGTTGCCTTGTAAAATGGGGAGTAGAACCCGTTGGTCGTGTGACTGCATATGTGGCCTTGTTTTCCCCTTTTCTCCATGTATTTTCACTTGTGCTTTCTAACAGTTGACAAAAAAAGTTGAAATGACTCTCCAGGGTTTTCTCTTGTTGTCTTTGTATTTTTGGGATTGCCGTCATAATGTATGCGGGGGCCGTGGTTGGGTGACTGGGGGTGTCTTAACTCTGTCAAAATATTTCCCCACCAAAAAAAAAAAAAAGAATCAACGCTGTTGCTTTCTCCATTGTCTTTAATGTAAAATCTTTTTTGTGGGGGATGTAAGTAATACAATGTAAAACTAAACCATGTGAAAAAGTGGGGAGACAAGATTAAAGATTAAGATGGCCATATTTTACACCATGGGACAATCTTTTTTGGGGGATTTTTTTAGGTGCCGTGCTTGGTGTTGGTTTTTTCTAGTCTAAGAGGGGGGGGGGAGTATTGAGAGTTTGGGATTTATGAGGATGGGTCGAGATGGGAATGGAGGGGATAAATTTTTTAAATGGAAAAACGACCAAGTCATTTCATGGATGTGGGCCTTTGCTTTTACTTTGGTGAAAAAATAAAATGGATAGTATACAAACTTTTAAATGGCTTTTTATTTTATTTTATGCCACATGAGCTAGAAGTGGAGAGTGGTTGTGTAACTTCAAGGGAGATGAATTTCTTGAAGTATTAATTGCGTTGAGTGGCGTTCAAGTCTCTTGAATTTCACTTGTTGATTTAAAATAATTTTAATTGTCAAAATTAATTCTACTTAATTTGAACGCCACACTGTCAATTTCATTTCATTTTATACACAAAAGCTTTTTCAGTATAATTTATTGTGAAGACTCTCTCCCACACATAATGAATGACTCATTAAAAACAGAGTTTGTACATTTTAATACTTTTCGACTTTTTTTTTGAAAAAAAGTTAATTAAATAGTGCAAGTTAATTAAAAATAATTAAAATCACAATTAAAAATAAAATAAAAATTTTTTAGTATTTATTTTCTCAGAAACTAAATAAATAAAAAAAAGCATAAATTAAATTGCACTCAAATCCACACTCTCAAATTTGCACAACTTGAACGCCACTCAGTCAACTCTAACTCTCACGAACTCCCAGCAAGTAAATAGCTCTTAGGAGGTACAAGATTATCTTTAGTGGGACATTAATTTTGTACTTCTTAAAAGCTCAATTTAAGTCAAAATGAAATCTAACAATGCAAATAGTCTCTATGCACATGTACCTATGCACCTTGAAATTCTATTTTTAAAAAATTAATTTAAATTTTAAAATGAACTTTTTCGAAATCTCTCTTTTTTTAAAATAAATACATTTTCTATCTTATAAACTGTACAAAATGACAAGATGATGCAAGATACCTTTTTAATTTACTTGTAAAATCTTTTTATTTACAAAATTCTTCATCTCCAGTCGTAAAGTCAGAGAGAGAGAGAGACTCAAAAAGTTGTTTGTGCTATATAAACAAACAAGAGTTGATCTCTGTACAACGTCACATTCTCCCATTTTCCTTTTTTGGGAAAGACTAGAAGCTACAGAACAAGATAAAACTTTAGAAAATCCCCCAAGAGGAAACTCGTCTATTTACACTCTTGAATCTAATGATAATTGCCCTCAACATGGAATCAAAGACATAATTAGCACCCCCTCCCCTTCCTCTCTCTCTCTGCTTAGAGTTGTAGTACCCTTGAGTCTCCAAAAAAAAGACCACAATTTCACCATCTGGCTCATGTCCCAATGTTAAAAGAGGGGGAGGGGGGTTCTATATTTCTAAAATCTCGATTCGTTAGTCTTGATTGTTTAATGTCCATCTTTCTCTATTTAGTCCCCATTTAGTGTTCCATGTAATTTAAAAGGGATTGCTAATTCCTAATTGTCCTCCATTAAGACCCAAAGAGTGGCTAATCATAAACCCCAATGGAGTAGAAATTTAGTCTAAAAAAAGTCTTTCATAAAATAAATTTTTTTTTGTTGGGGACTCGAAGCCACCCAAAAGTTTTGACGTGAATAAACAAATTTCTGGGAAATTGGAAAAATTCATTTTAGGACGAATGCCAATGGCCAATTTTAGATTATGGAATTCCATTTCAACAAATTTTAAAGTGAAATTGCTAAAGGTCAATTTGACTGGAGACTGGAGACTGAAATTGAGACTAATGACAGAGACATGATAATTTGGGGAAACGTATAAAGGAAATCGTTTGGGGAGGAAGATGAGTCCATTTTGGGAGAAATTTACATGGGAAACCATTGCAAAGAGAAAAAAAATTGTCTAACCTTGTCTACTAACCTCCTCTCTCTCTCTCCAATTTAAAAGGGAGAGGAAGGAGTGGGTAGAAAGGGAAATGGAGTGAAATGATATCTAGGAATGTATGTCTCCCCATTTAAGTTAGAGAAATGGGACTGTTACTCTCAACAAAAAGAAAATTGAAATTATCCAAGTCTCTTCCGCTTCAATTCTTACTTTTCTGTCACCAAAACAAACAAAACTCATTTATTCTCAAGAGTGTCCACATGTTTTGTTTTTTTGGCAATTTTCCCATCTTCCATTTTGGTCACTAGGAAATTGAGCCTAGGTCATTTTTACTTTCTCCACTTTAAATGAGACACTAGACTAGTAAATTTAAAGTGTCTTTATTTTAAATTGAATTAGGTCAACTCAACTAAAATTAAATAAATAATTTAAATGCTGTTTAACTCACAACAGTACTAGGAGCAGATCCACCCGTGTACTGCAATATAGCCACAAATAGATTATTCCACGTGAACGGCGTTCAAGTCCATCAAAAAAAGAAGAAATATTTGTTCAAAAATCCGTTTAGGCAATTTAATCAACCCAATTCCCTAACCAAATCTTGAGCCTAAATTCTTTGTTAAATATGAGAAAAACATTTCTTTGAATTTTTTTAATCCTATTTCTTATCTTGTCATTTCAAAAATTAAATGGAAATAAAATGAAAACATTAAAAAAAACGTATTTACCATCCCCCCTCTCTATATAAATTTCTTTTGAAATTGAAGAGGGAAGGCTACTTATAAAATATTAGAAAAAAGACTTGAATCTTTATAAAAAAAAATTTTGCATCTTTTTACACAAGAGATAAAGACTCTAGAGACTGGAAATTGAGTCAAAAAAGAAGAAGAAGTAGGAATATGTCATGTTCATCTTGCATGAGAAAAAATCCAGCTGAAGACAAGTCTAGTGAATATCATCCCCTCTCTCGTTGGCGTCGTCATCATTCTAGAACAAACCAACGTCAAATTTTTTGAGCTTGTGGTTTTTTATTTAAAGCTTTCGACGTTCATACTTAGACTCCCTTGACAATTTACATCGTTCATGAAAACGACAAGTCTCTTTACCATATGCCGAGTCTCTCTCTCTCTGAGCATATTTTTCAATGTTAAAAAAAACCTGAGAAATATTTTCCTTCAAATAGGCCTTTCCCTCACAGTTGACCTATTTTGTCTCCTCATTCCATAATTTGAGAGATGGCAAATGCCAAAAAATAGAGTCATTTCAAGAATGTCAACGAGGGAATTAAAGCATCCTTGACTTTTAATTTTAGTTTTTTTTGCATAGTTTATGTAAATATTCTCCCATTTTTTGATGTCAAAGTCAATAAAATTTCAATTGAGGAATTTAATTGCTAAATTAAAAATTTTCTTGAAAATATTTTTACAACTTGATTGCTGTCTCCATTATTTTTGCAAAAAAAAAATTGGTAGGGAGGAAACTACGAGAGAAAAGTTGGGAAAATAAATTGAAATAAATATTTTGATTGGGAAAACAAAAGAGAGGTGTAACAATATTTGGCAAATATTTATCAACTTGAGGGCCATATTGCGGGGTAAAAACTCATTAAGATGAATCGATTGTGTGACAGTGACTGTGGAAAAAAGTTGAAATTGCTTATTTATTGAATTGCACTCTCCCCCCACTCTCTTGTCTCTAGGGGAGTAGAACTTTAGTCTTAGGGAAATTAAATGATGAAGTGGTAGAGCTAAAAAAACGGAGGAATCTGTGAAAGTATCTTGTTGTAGAGTAGCGGCCCAGATTCCGTCGAAAAGTTGAGAAAATATTACAGCCACAGGGCAGACTTGTATTTATCTCAAGCTTTTTTTTGCTGTACCAAAAAAAAGAGATTCTTTCACGGAAAACGTTTTTGTAAAAAAGGAAAAAAGATTTACGACAATCTTGTACCTTTTTTTATGGTACTTTTTTAATTAGTTTTGTACACGTGATACATACACGTGTATACTGACATGCGTCTAAAACAATATTGCCAAATAAATAGCAAAAATTGAACTTTTTATGCAAAAAATACTCTGATTTTTAAATTGTGACATTGTACAGATAAATTTTATTTTATTGTGAGAGTTGAACGCCGGTCATCAAAATGTAGACAATTTTGCAGTAAAGTTCAACGAATAGTCTTGAAACACACCATATTCTGGTTAATTTTAATTAATTAGTTTACAAAATAAAAAATAATTAATTAATTAAAAAAAAACCAAAAATTTCAAGCTCATCTTTGTAATTCACATGATACTTTGTTTTGTTGTAAATCAGACAATTTCCGGTGTTGGCAAATTGCCTCCCTTTTTTCATATTCAAACCTCTAAACATTTCTCCTTTTTCTTGTAGCTAAAACTCTTTTGCTAAAAAAAAGTTGTTCGCGATCGCATGGCCCAACTTTTTTGAGTCTGAGTGCAAATTAGATAATGACATTCATACTTCATGTTCTCCACAGAGAGAGAGAGAGAGTGTGTGTGTGAGAGAGACGACCAAAGAAGTGAAAATAGGGCCCCGCTCACATCACATAGAGGACCTTTACCTTTGTAGTTTTTTTTCTAATCATCTTCAACTTTCTACATGCAAATCCATGTGCGTGGCGAGAGAGAGAGAGAGAGGGAGGAGGAGGCGGAGGATGCTAAATTTTACCTGGGTCGGAGATACGAGGCATCATTTCAAATTATGACGCTTCCCCCAATTTCTAATTCACTTTTTTCTCTCCCTTTCCCCACTTTCTCTCTCACCCTCTCTGTCATGATCAATTCCTTTTTTAATGGCTCTTAAACCCTCCCATCTCTCTCTCTCTCCGTATACAAATTCACTTTCACTTAAAATGGACACAAACGAGGGACTCTTTTTCCAGGGATAAATTTTAACAAGTGCAGGGATGAAATTCTAATGCCAATTTTAGAAATTTCTAAAATTGTACAGACTTTTAAGGAATTATTACTGCTTTTATGTATTTCTTTTAAAAAAAGGACAAAACTATACTATAATCCTACAAAAGTAAAATTCTTAACAAAAATGGCCAATCAATAGAAAAAAAATTAATGGTCACCCTGTACAAAATTTTTTATTTTTTGCTTGAAAAAATCTTATGTAAAATTCAATAGAAATTAAAGCTCATAGAAAGGTTTCCAATTCATCGCATCTCACCAAGCTAAAAGCAAAACCAACTCAACGACATGCGACATTCACATCCACATGGACATCAAAGTAAGCCTGACAAGGCCCAGGAGAAAAGAGACACAAATTATTTTCACTTTCCAAAAGGGACAAAAAAAACTGAGGGGGGGGGGGCAATTAAGGGGAAATCATATAATCTTTTTTTATCACCATCTCCTTGACAACGGCCAAAAAACCGTGGCATGATCATGATTGGGCTAAATTTTGTGGCAGTCGGGAGAGCAACGATACGGAGAATCTCTCTTTATCAAATTACATTAAATGTGATATATAAATTTTCAACATGAAATCCTTCATGTCGATATGACATGACAGGAATTCCTTGAATGGACGATATGGATTCTTTTTTGTTCATCTCACTCTCTCGTCTCTCACCATTAAATTCACTGAATTCACCAAAAATTGTTTAGAGGCTTTAGATATTAATATTTGATGCCCAAAAATAATCTTTCATTATCGCAAACCTCCACGCCATTCACCCATTTGGTTGGCATTTTCAGACAGGATAATGAAGATTGTTATGAATCTGTTATGGAAGATTTGTAATGTAATTTAAAATAGAATGGGATGATAATAGTTTTAAATTTTATGACAAAATATTGTCCATCTTTTATGTAAAAGATGTAGCCATTAAAATGAGCTCTGATAATAAATAGTCGAGATGTTTTTTTCAAGAAAGAGAGAAAGGGAGGGAGAGATATGAAAATGGAGAAAACAATCTACTTTTATGACTATCCATTCTCATTCCAAATATAGACTCGATAAAATCTCCTCCCCTCCCCTCTGTTTCTCTGTCAGTCTTGCTTTTTTATGTCTGTTTTTTGTGACTTGTTATTTATTTTTCTCTTTTTTCTTCATGAGGATTGAATGACCTACATGGAATTGTATTGTAATTTTTTAGTTGATGAAATATTGTCTGTTTTTCTTGAAAACAGCCAAAACAAAAAATTGCAATGTTTTTCTTTTGTATTTTTTTACTGGAGGAGAGTTTAAAAATGAGAATTTAATTTAATGATGACCTATAGGAGGTCAAATTTATTTAAATGTTGAAAATGCATTAATTCTAAGATTAAATGGTTTTTTTCTA
Source organism: Arrhopalites spinosus (assembly GCA_034700945.1). NCBI lineage: Eukaryota > Metazoa > Arthropoda > Collembola > Symphypleona > Arrhopalitidae > Arrhopalites > Arrhopalites spinosus. Next base: position 37,603 of record JAQIVZ010000498.1, read on the forward strand.
GAGGAAATTCTTTAATGGGTGAAAAGTTTAAAATTAAATTTCATTTTTGTAATTTGACCTCTGGTCAAATTGATTAAAAAATAACAGTTGATAAAAGAGGTGTCAATTTTTTTTTGTTTTTTAGAAGATTCGAGCAGTACAGTAGAAGACACATAGTACACATTGTTTTGCTGAACCAGTAAATAACAGTTAAAATAGTTAACTACAATTATATTTGTAATTTACAACTAATTCCGGAACTGCATGAATTCATTAACTGACAACAACACCGGCCATGAACGCGTACAAATCACCCGAGTGGTGTCCAACTCAACAACATTATTTGAATAATATTTCCCATTACAATTTCCAACAATTATCCCAAAAAAACCGTTTCTTTAGACATCTCTATAAATTGCAATTATTTATAATCCAATAATAATGAAGACCCAATGTCAATAAAAAATTGGCCCCTGGAGTCACCACATGAAAATTCTTTGACAAATATAAAATACAAGAGAATTCCCTCAGAGATTTCCTTCCACATATCTCTGACATGGACTCCTCTCTCTCTCTCTCTCTCTCTCTGTCTATCTAACATGAAATCTAGTTGTGGGTATGTTATCCAGAATCCAAGAAAGAGAAGAAATCCGCCATGGAGATGAGCTTAAGAGATTGGACAGAAGGTCTTACATATTGGGAGATTATGAGAGACAGGAAAGAGGGGGGGGGTCTCATGTTCAAAATAAACAAATTATTATCTCCCATGTTTACCCTTGTGTGCTTCACTTTTGTGTGTACAAGGACACAAGTGAATCATCATTTATATCCCGCGACCCCACAATTTATAGTCTATTGTGTACAATGCAATCCAAACAAAATTCATTTTTGTCATCTTCCATTTCCACTCCCCCTTCTTCTTTCATCTCTTGTTTACTTCCCAATTCTAAAAAACTTTCCACTCATTTTTTTTACTTTATGCATTTGGCAATTGCAAATAATATAATTGATTTTTTAATCCCAATTAATTCTTTTTAATCGCAACACTGGGTGACATTTATTCTTTAATTAATACTTGTCGACGTGGATTAACTATGACATATATGTTGGTCATGCAGCTCGCAAGTCACTGAACGGCGTTGAACTTCAACAATATTTCCAATACAAAAAAAATATTTATTTAATCAACATTAACCCCTTAATTTCCAAGTATAACAATAACTAAAAAAAAAGTTAACTGTTGATGAAAGCCGTCAATATCTCAAAATGTCGACCTTTTTTCCTCCGTGTCAAATTGACTTTTTGTCTCCTGTCAAATAAAAATGAAGGACAAGAAGGAAAGAATAAAAAGTTGAGTGGAACAAAAGATGAAAATTCTCATGACAACTCCCCCCCTCTACCCCCTCCCTTCATTCTGCACACAGACCAAGTGGTTTTGAGCGTGCTAACTGCTGGAAACTGTTCAAAGTGAAAAGATAAAGGGAGACAACAAAGAAAGAGGAGCAGCTGTAAACTGTAAGAACCGACAGGCCTCCAACTCCCAAAGACTAACTGTGTTCTATTACAGACTATTTTTTACAGAGAAAGCACAAGAAAAAAACGTATGGGTTGAAGACAGCAGCCCTGCCCGTGGGCTTTTGGATGAGTTAGCCTATTAAAGGAGAAAGTTGTATAGGAAGAAAATCGAAATTGTCAATCGTCCATCCGTCTTTCGACTCAACTAAAAAAATATAGCCATGGCCCATAATCTTGAACAACACACATACACACACACAACGAGGAGTGGACTAACCCCTTTTCTCTCTTTCTCTTTGCAATTTCTTCAACTTTGGGAGAGGGGAGGCTTTATAGCTTTGATTCTTTATTTCCTTTCAATTTCCTCCCCAATTTCTTCTTTTCCTACTTCTCTCCTACGTCTAAGGGGACCAGTGGGGAAAGCTTGTGTCATGTGAGGGAATGTTCCATATCATTTTGTACTGTGGAAATGGTCATCCTTCCTTCCAAGACAAAAAATAGAAACATTTTTTTTGAATCTTATTGTCATCTCTCTCTCTTTAGTTGTCATTGTCCATTAGATTTTTTGTCATGGAAGGGAAAAGTTTACGAGTCTTGTCCCTTCTATGTTTTTGTATTGTTTGAGTGTCAATGGATTATTGTTGATGAAACTTTGCTTTTTGATGGAAATGCGAAGTTTTATATTAATTGGAATTTTATTTTAAAAAAGTTATTTGTTTTCTAAGATTATTTTAATGCAAGCAATGGTGGACGAACCGATACCTCCTACCCACCTATTGCTTCATGATGCAAAATTATACGCTGAAAATGTCAGAACGGCGTTGAAATTTAAAATTTTTGTCAATATTTTGAACATTTTGCCATCAACCTTTTCAAATTATTAAAACAGTCTCCCTGACTGTTATAAAATTTTCAGGTCCAGGTGATGGGCATAAATAGTTTTAATGGGTGGACATAGTGGGCAGTGATAAATTTATATTATGACGTGAAAACGTCTTTTGCTTCGACAAAATAAATTGTTATCGTGGTGGTTACCTTTTCTTCTGCTTTCCCAAAAATGTGACATAATTTTTGAAACGGCGTCAAAGTAAACAAAAACATTTCTGATAATTTCTAAATACAACAATTATTGTGGCCACCTTACCCAGCTTTTCTCTCTCCCAGAAAATGTCACAAAAATTCATCATTTCACTCGTGTGAATCCTTGACACTTTCTAGAATTCTCTTTTCTGTCCAAGATGAGTTGCCAAGCAATAAGAAGGAAATAATTTTCGTGTATATTTATAAAAATATATGGAAACCCACACACACAAATATATATTTTACCAGAAAAGTGACACACTCTCATCCCTGAATCTGTGATTTCTCGAAATATGTCAAAGAGTAAAATGACAAAAAAATTTGTCTTCTCATCTGTACAAGACATGATACCGTTGATGTTTATGTGAAGCAAACCAATTTTTTGTGGACACACATGGAAAATTATTAAGAGTAAATGATTTGGGGTGACACATTCAAATTGGCATACATTACACCTCACTTCAAAAGAACTCCCCCTGTCTCTGTCAACACTAAATTTTGCATTTCTCATCCACTTTTCAGTTTAACTCCACACCATTTTGGCCATGGTAGAAATCACATGGGAAAAGGGTGAGCCACAAAGGAGGGGAGAGGGATTAATTGGTGTTACTTAATGCCACACACACAAACCTTGATGTTTATATAATGCAACGCATCCCTTTGATCTCTCTTATTATTTCACATCAATGAAAATTAAACATTTTGCAAATATTTTTGCAACTGTTTTCGCAACCCCAAATATTTTATTTGCTGGAAATTAATCTCGCGAACTGGGACTACATAGCTTGTACTGGCTTGCACCTTGATTATATTCACAATCGGCGTCGAAGTACATCAAAATTAAAAGGATTTTTTTATTAAAATGTGAAACTCCACAATAAAATTTCTTTAAAATATAGAGATGAACTACAAACTACTGAATTCAAACAAAGAGAAAAAAAAGAACAAAGAATTTACAACTTTCTTTCTTACTTACTCTTCAAAAAAAGAAACTGGGTCAAAGCATGTCCAAAAGAAAGGAGAGAGGGGAGAGATCTCTGTGAAAGGCCAAAGTTTTTGTTGTAGAAAGGAAGAGAGGGGAGAAATTAAGTGTCTCTTTCCTCTTTCTACACAAAAGAATTTTATCTATAGAAAATCATTTTTTTATATAAATTCTTTTTTAGAAGCTAATACAGAGATGGTAGTCCTTGTGAATGGGAAATATTTTGCATGTCATTGAATTGCATGTCAAAAAGGAGAGGAAACTGGAGTATAGCTTCTGGTTGTGACTCAAAGTAAATAATTTTGAATTGAAAGAGGGGGGACTTTACTTAAGAGGAGTGCAAGTACGAGGAAGAAGATCAAGAGCCATACAAATGACAAAAGATTCAATATTAGTCTTTCATCTCAATTGTCACTATTCTCAATCATGTTGTGTATACTTTTTTTTTATTTAAAATTGGAATTTCTTTAAATTATTCGTTTTCATGTAAGATTTCAACGCTACTCGTTGATATTTCTCTAATTTTCGGTGTAACTAGCGAGATTAGGTTTTTCCTAAGTTCACTTTCTCCAATTAAAATGGTCAATTTTACCCGTCCATTGTTAAATAAATTTTATTACTATTTTTATTAACAACTTTCATGGTTTTAACAAAAAGTCTAGCCCGTGCAAAAAAACTTTTGTATTTAAAGGCGTTGTTTCCCTTGCGGTCTTTGTCTTTGCCAACTTTTTTTTGCACTTTGACACTATTATCAACTTTTCACCAACTAAAACAACAACAAAAAAAAGACAAAGACCCATTATGTAAAAGAATAGACACGACACGTGAATCAGAGAGCATCTCTCTCTCTCTTAACAAAGTCTGTCATTTTCACTCTTGTCATGTTCATGTTCATGTTCATCTTACTTAATCTATAAAAAGTGCCAAAATGCCAAAAAAAAATATTTGCTCTCGTCCTCAACTTAATTTTTCACAATAAAAGAGCAACTTGAGATTAAAATTCACTATAAAAAATTGATTTTTTTAATAACTAACTAACCTAAAAATTTAACTTTTGACTTTTTATTTGTAGAACCTTTTTAAAAACCTTGCAAAAAAAATTTTTTTGCACACAAAAAACTCAAGACAAAAATTAGAACCTGAAAAGTACATGTAAAACTTACACATGTAAAATCTCATAGTGCCGAGATATTTTTTAAAAGATGAGGGAAAGGTTTGAAGATGTAGTTTGTAGTTTATAATTAGATTTCATTCTTATTTCCACATTAATTTCCATCTCAATTTTTCTCCTCTTACAACTAACAAGTACATACTTATACTTACACACCTCCATTTTTTTCTAGAGGGATCCTCGTAAATTAAACTTTACAGATAGGACTTAAATAACCAAATATAAAGAGAATAGACTTACCCAGGGTATAGTTTTTTTCACTTTTTCTAAACAAATCTCTTTAATGCTTCTAAAAAGTCTCTAAATCTTTTAGAGAGAGAGAGAGAGACGGATTGGAATGGATGATGGGGGACTTGAGAAAATTATATATAGACACACTGGCACTATTAATATTCCATGGCAATCTGTAAGGTGTTACATCTTCTCCATTTGGAAGGAGCAATTCCTTGGGGGAGAGACGAGATTTTTTTACTTAAAAAAACTAACAAATTGAAAGTACAAGTTAATCTTGGAGTGTCATTAGAAGAGAAACCCTACTGCAAATCTCTGAACTCTTTTACCATCACCATCCAAACGTTTTTCTAACATTATCCCCGTTTTTTGGGCAGAAGGATTAAACGTTGTGATCGGCGTTCAAGTCAATAATAATAATTAATTTCTAAATTATTTTAATTGTTGTACTTGGACGCCACTCAGTACACATTCACAGTGAAAGTCACCCAATGAAATATAGAGTTTTTCAACGACCCGTGGTGTACACGAACTATTTTAGCCGACAATAACACGACGACACAGAGTAACTTTATTTATATTGGCACTACAAATTCTCTCAGTTATTTAGAGTCTCTACAAGTGAAATCAAAAGCAAGAATTTAAATTCCACTTAAAAATCCACTTTTTTCCCAAACTCTCCGCACCACAAAAATAACCCCTCCAGTAGAAAGAGGTCAAAATAGAAATTGCACAACTGTGGAACGTGCAACTGTTTTTTTGAAAATCAAAATGTCTAAAAAAAAAGTTTCACCAAGAAAAAATCCAACTCTTAAATTCACTACATTAGTTTTACATTGAAAGGGAACAAGGAACAAAAAAATTTTTTTGAGTCAAAGTCAGGGTGAGAAGAGTCTGTCCTTTTAGGATAAATTTTGTACAAAGTTTGTACAAAGTCCACAAAAGAAATTTTTTTTCTGTTTGATCTCAGCTCTTCTTTTTCTCCCCCCTTGTGTAGAGCTAGAGAGAGAGAGAAGCCCAAAATTTCCAGTTAATCTTGTCTTCCCCCTTTAGATTCTAATACATAAAATATTTTTTTACACCCTCAAATAGACAAATAGACTGTTAAAATTTATACAAATTGTGTAAACACAATTAAGTGGTTTTTGAAACAGTTGACAGTCATGTTTTTGAGGTGAGAGATACAGAAATTTCCCCTCCTCCCCGCACTGAAATATTTAAATGTAACTCACTGCACGTATTAGAGTCACAATTTACAATTTACAGTAGTAAATTTCTGGCCCTCCAATTTACTTGTTTTTTAGCCACTTTTAAATGTAAAACTGTAGTTTTTTTTGTACTTTGTAATCTTGAGATGAAGTAGGGAAACCTTCAGTAGAATAAAAAGTTTTTTTTTGTTTATTTCCCTTTATCTTAATTTCACGTTAAATTGAAGGGAGACAAGTTTGAGAGGCAAAACTTTTTTGGGGGGTCCTGTTTCTCTCAACTCTATTTTGTTAATGGATTTTAAGATGTTTTTTTTTGTAAATTTTCAAAGAGGGAAAGTTGTAAAAGAGGAGAAGGGAGGACAACAAGTGTGCCAGTGGAAAGCGTCTGAAGTAATGCTCAAGTTGGGCTAAAGTCCCCCGAAAATATGGCACGGCCACGGCTATGAGAGAGAGAGAGAGAAACTAAGGCGGGTTTGGATTCGAAGCGATGGGGTGGTTTAAAAAAGTCCCTGCTTATGTCTATGGCTCACTTTGGTCTTTGAATCTTTGAGAGAATTGCAAAAAGTCTCATTTTTGCAATGGAGTTATCGTCCCACATTCACATTGACATTGCTCAAGTAATTCCATTCCAAGAATTGGGAGCATTTTATCCATTTTCTTGTTTTTTTTACAAGGAAATTTGAAAAAAAAGAAAGTTAAATTCTGATTAAAATGATGGGACCCAACCTTCAATAAGACACAGTTAATCTTAATGGAGTTTTCTCCCCTTTAATTTTTGTTTTATTATCCAATCAGTCAATTCACAACCGATGTCTTGATATTACTTTGCTGGAATTACTGGCCAATGCCCGACGAACAAAGTGACTGAATGGCGTTCAAGTCATACAAAAAAGTCTCAATTTAATGTAATTGTACAATAAAAAATAAAATGTATAAATTAAATTTAAAATAAATAGTAATTGTTAAGAGGTACTTAAAATTGATTTAATTGGAAAAAAGATAACACTTGAATTAAAACAATAGACAATGTGATTGAAGAGACTTAAAAATAAATGGGATTGTGCCAGAAATCTGTACTTGACTCAATCCCCCCACAGGAAAAAAATACCATAAGAAAAATACAATGGGTTCAATGGTGAATATGTGTTGGCTGTAGATTATAGAGTGACATGTGTAGAATTTTATAGGTTAAAATAATTTCATCCTCTCCCCCTTAAACATTACAATTGTACAGACAATCGTAGAAAAAAAGAGGAATAGACACAGTGATTTAGATAACTGTCACTTTAGTTCAAGTTAAAGTTGATGTAGTCAGCTAAAATAAAGTCCAATTTGTAGAGACAAAGACAAACCATCTTAAGCCTTTGTCTGATATGAAACTGACACCCATGTACAATATTTAAACAGCCTCTTGTGCTTACTTTATGCGAGATTTGTAAGGAGAAAAAAACCGCAGATGGGAATGTCGATTGTAGTCGTTTATCCAAGCCAATTCATTTTCAAGAACTCTACAAAAAAGAACCATTTACCATTTACAATCTTGCACATTTTTCATGACAACATTTAAACTCACCTTTGAAAAAGATAAAGGATTTCTTGCTGAGTACACATTTCTATTCTTTTTAAAATAATCATTGCCAAAAATAATTAATTTTATTTGTAAAACTTCCACGCCGCTTCGTAGGTCATTCGGTGGTAACGGTGTCATGGAGAACTCAGTTCATTTGTGTGTAATTATTTGGTAAAATGGGGTCTTTTTTTTGTTGAGATAGATAGAAAAATCAAAAATGGGGGGGGGGTATAAAAAATGAAATTGGGGAGGGGAAAATGACGTAAGTAGAAAGATTCATTTGGGATTTTGAGAGAGAGATGCTTAGGGCCAGAAAATTGTCCTCTAAAATCAACACAATTTCGAGAGGAGAAAATAGACTGTCCGAAGCCTCTTATATCACTTCATTTAATTCAAGGCTTTCTCCAAATCACCCAAATGAAAACCAAGATAAACACAACTATACCCCCCCCCATCCCTCCCTCCCTTCTCAAAATCCCCAAATTGAGCCAGATTACATAAAAACTTTATTATTTTACAAAGTGGGAATTAACCTTGAAATATTTTCCTTGTCCTTGTTGTCTATCTCTTTAGTTTACAAAATTAATTTTAAAAATATTTCTAAAGAATTTTATTTTATTGACATTATTTCTGTACATAAAAAATAAAATAAAATTGATTTCATTTCTCAATAAAAATTCTTGTGGGGAAATAAATAGAATAAAAAAATTTTGAATATAAATTGTCCCCTGCAGTAAAAAACGACGTTAAAATTGAGAAAAGCCAAGAATGTTAAAGGTGCCAGAGAAAAGGTCCTTTTCTCCATTCCTAGCTCTATTGGCCTTTTATTGTATTGTTACAATAGAAAGAAAGAGAGAGAGAGAGAGAGAGAATTTTTTAGAAATTCTTTTTTTTTGTCCATAGAATTGACAAAAGATTTTTTTTATGAAAAAAATGTTATATAAAATGAATTTTTTTACAAAAAAAATAAAAAAAGAAATCATTGCCATTGCCACTTATCCCTCAAAAATCTACCTTCATTTCACTTTTAGACGCTTCAGGATTGAGTTGGAGCCTCACAGCTGTGCAAATATGAGAGGAGGAAAACCCCGTCGATTTTGTCCTTTTCTAACACAAATTTTTGGCTCACTGCGTACAGTGGTACAGCCTAGGCCATGGAATCGAGATGTATATATTTACCATTGGGAATTTTACGCACGGTCTCTTGAGTTTGTTTAGCATCCCTGAAATTGTGTACAATTTTTTTTAACAAAAAAAACCCACCAAATTGTACCCCACTAAATCGTCCCTGTACACTCCTCAACTGTCCTGGGTCATTTGCTTTCTCCTTCGCTTTAAAAATAAAGAGAAAGCGAGGAAGAGAAGGGGACCCAAAAATATTTTGAATTTCATAAAGTGGCGTCTAACCTAAGTAAAATTAAATGAATTAATTTATATTCAACTCCCTGTACAAAATTCTGGACAAGTTACGTGGCCAGTCAAAGAAAAAAAGAATTTAGAACAATGCAATGGAGAGAGAGAGAGAGAGTCCGTCTCGCTGACAAAAAAAGAGAAAAACGTCAATGAGTCCAGACTTAATACAAAGAGACGGGAGAGGGGGGGAATGACGAGAATTTTTTGGGAGAATAATGGAAAAGGGTTTGAATGGAGACAGAGATTTTACATCATTTTTTTGCACAGGATTACCCAGAGACCTGTCTCTCTCTCTCTCTCTCTGAGTGTGTGGGTGGGCTGTGAATCGTGTCTTTTTTTACATATAAACTTTATTGGATTTTTTTTGTCTCCAGCCACTTTATACTATATGAGACTCTTGTTTCTCCAGAGAGGGATTTTGAAAAAGAAGTGAAATTTACACTGAATCAAAGTTGCTACTTTCACTCTATTGTCAACTACAATAATATAATCATAAACAAGGAGATCATTGTCACAGAGATTTTATCCAGAAAAACTTGCCATTTCTTCCTGGAACCTTACAAAAGACTCTCCCTTTGATGTAGAGAGAGAGAGAGAGAGAGAGAAGAAACCAATTAGTTTTTTTTGTGCAAAATATTCAAATGAGAGTCAAATAAATGAAATAAACTACTTCACAGTTCTCCAATGACAGCTCAAATTAATCGATCCGCGTCAAACCAAACGTAAATGAGAACCCAAGTGAATGTAACAAGTAGACGTATGTAATTTGCACAGACACAGAGAGAGAGAGAGATAATTTACGTGATGTAATGACAAAATATTGTTTTTAACAACAAATTCAAAATAATTATTTAAATGTGTCGTCAACTCCATAAAAACTTGTAGCAAATATTTGTTGGTACAATAGACAATAAAAAAAATGGCCAAACTTTCTCCTTTCATGAAGATGTCTCATTGAAATATTTTTTCTTGGAAAATGGGAGAAAAAGAGAAAAGAGGGGGAGGGGGAGACTAAGGATGTAGGAGTTGGTCATAAGACTTTATTGGAAAAAAAGAGAATCTTTAGACTTAAGGCAGAGACCATAAATTCCTTCCGGTCCATTAATTTTGGCGTTTCCAACCGCACCATGACGACGTACCTCTGTACGTAAAAGAAACACAGTGCAAATACTGGAACAGGGACACGGAAAAATGAGTTTCTTTTTTTTGGGGGTCCTCTCAATATCTTTGCAAAATTACTCATAGTCACATGTGTGTAGGAAGAGATGCTTGTGTGTGCAGTCTTGTTTTTAAAACATGTTTTAATGCATAAAATTGTTGCTTTCCTTATCTTTTTCATTTTTTTCTAGGAATTCTCTTGAGTAAAATTTATTTCTCTTTTTGGGAGAATTCTGGGAATTATTTGTTCCAGGAATTGACTTGATTAATTTTTCGCAATTTTGACAAACATAAATACGGAATTGTTCCTAAAGGAGTGTGAGGGATACGCTGAGTTGTTTTGGAGTGAACGGCGTTGAAGTAACCGAAAATATTTTATTTTGTATTCAAAAGATTTATGGACGATTATAACGACATTGATTAAAAAATAAGAGAGAGAGGGAATTCTTTTGTTTATTATGCACAATCTGTCGTAATTAATGTAACTAAACGCCATATTTATTTACTTTTTGTTGGAACAACATTAAAACTAATTGGAGGGGTGGCATAACTTGTCATTTTGTGAGGGCGTGAATGAACATGAAGAATTAAATGTTGGCTTGCTGCCATATTTTAATGGAGCCGGAATACAAAAACTTGAATAAAGAGAGTCTCTATTCCATATTCAAGTTTCTGTGGCTTATTTTCTGTAATGTGATGCATTTTACCTTCCATTCATCTCTTTTTAATTTTTTTGCAGTGTTACAGTAACTCTACTTAAAATACAAGTTCTAGAAATAATTCTCTGAATTTTTGACAGAGTTGTACGCCGTTCCACCAAATGTAAACAGTTGTGTCCAGTTTTTCCTGAAGTTGCACTAGTGGGGTCGTAATCTTTGTGAAAATTTCAGAGAATAGAGGGAAAGTTGCTTTCTAAGCAATTCTCAGAAAGAAAAAAAATGTGCTGAGATGACATACCAAGAATTTCTGGCTTTGGGATTTCCGGTTTCAATTCCGAATCCAAGCCAAGAAAAACTATTTTTTTCCAGATTATCACTTGTAAAATTTTTCATAGTGTCTCTCATTCCCTTAATGCTTTTCATGACAATTTTGCCCCCTTTTCGGGGGGATTTTTAGTCCAAGTAAGTTCTGGATGGAGTTTTGGGTCAAATTATTAAATTGATTAAAATGATGAAAATGCCAGAAATTATTTTTCATTTCAACGCCGTTCAGACCATTTTCTCATGTGCAGTCTGCCAATTTGTAGTAGGTAGAAATCAAATTGTCAAGGGTTGTTTTTCATCACTCAAAATTATTTTAAATATTTAACTAAATGAATATTGACATCAAAATCAAAATTTTAGTGTCCTTGACCTCCATATTCAAAAGAGCGAAAAATGTGTACAAAGTAAAAACTCCTGGAAATTTTCCATTTCAAGAATCTCAAAGACAAGTAGACGGTAGACAAAACTCTCCAAAATAATTGCTCCCAAATAACCCAAAAAAACATGAACTGCCCCAAAGGGAGACAAGTTGAACAAACTCTATGGACGAGAGAAATCTTTCTCCAGCGTGGTCAGAGAAAGGGAGATTATGTGTATAATGATAGAAAAATAAATTGAAAGGAAACTGAAGGATGAAATATGACAGTCTTTTTTTCCCCACCCAAAAAAGAGGGAGGGAGCCCTTTCATGTTGGAGGGAAAATACAAGAAAATAGAGACAGTGTTTGTGTAGTTTAATCACCGTTTTCCCCACACCTCACAAGATATTCCAGCTTAATGGATACAATTTACCTCAAAGTCCTCTCTCTCTCTCTCTCTCTCCACATTGTTTAAGTTTAATCTCATGGAAGTCTATGTCATCTCTCTCTCTCTGCGCACGTTAACTCTACCGTGGCTCAAATTTGTTCACTAAAAGAAAAGGCACGGAGAGGGGAGACACGGGAACTTGCCCGGGTTTTACACTCTTGAGCATCTCCCCCCAAAAAGTGGATTCCACTTGAGAGAAAGACTAGACACAATATTTTGGGGGGAAAACTGTTGCTAAATTTCTGCTTGCCTGGTTAAAGGCTTGCCAATTGGAATGGTGAAAATTGAAATAGAGACAGACGTAGGTTGGTGTGTGTGTTTGTCAATGTTTTGGGTGCAGTGTCATTATTAACTGTTTTCTATCTGGGATGAAGAGGGGAAATTGAGTTTTCCAGGAGTTTCCGTCTAGAAAATCCAAACTAGAAAATATTTCTTTACTCCCTTCCTCTCTATTACTTCCTGTAATTAAGCCGTGTATTCATCTCACCCATCCCCCCTCCCTCTTTTACATTTGTATCTGTGTCTGTAGGCAAAATTTCAGTCAACACCCCTCTTCCATATGCTGAGGGCTAAAGTTACGAGTCAATAAAGTTTTTGAATGTCTGTATTTTGTAGACAAGGAAAGTTTACAAGGGATTAGAGAGATTCCAATGGATATTTATTTTTCCAATTTATTTTAAATTTTCCCATTTTTATCTTACTTTTATTTACGTGGGGGAGATAAATGTACCAGGTGAATTGTTTTTTTGGGGGAAAATTGGGGGTTGGATAAAAAAGGACGGATTTATTGAATTTGAGTTTTATTCACTGGAGATTTTTAGGGTGTTCACTTTAATTTATGAAGCTTTTTATTTTTGGAGAAAATATTTTGTCATTGTTCGACGCCGTTTGGTAGGTTAGTTAGTCGTGAATTTTTGGTGAAACAAGCTAATGAGGGTTTTGAAATTTTCACAGTAGTTTAGACGGTTGCCAGAAAAATGTTAAATAATTAAATAGAATAAAATAATAAGATTAAATTTTGATGAACAGTTAAATTCCTCCTGTTGAATGTAATTAAAAAGAATTAAAATTGATTTCTTATTTTGGCAATTTCCTTTTGGCTAAAATATTGATTACAGGTGTACAGTCTCATAAATCTGTATATGGAGACACAAGAGTTGGTTAATTGTATTATAAATGGCAAAAGAGAAACCCACAAAATTCAGACAATTTAATCACTTTACTAAATAGACTTAAAATATTTCAATTGTCATGAAATCATCATCATGCAAACTCATTTCAATCTAGAAATTTAATTAATGGAAGGGGAGAGATTTCGTCTAAAATTTCGAATTAAAATTCATGTGCCTTTTGTAATTTTCTACGTATACCTAAAGCACACACAAATAAAATCCATAGTGACTCGGAGATTTATAAAACAATAAGCGGCTTAAATGTAAATAAAACACGTGACATTAATTCTTCAATATTTTTTTATACAAAATTGTACAGCTTTCATTTTTTTATTTGAAATACTTTATATTAAATTTTATACAAAATGAATTTTGTATAAAAAAATATATTTTTACAACAGTTTTCGTAAAATTGTACGTGAACAAAAGAATTTCTACAATTTTTTTTAAAGTTTGAAAAAGTAAACTAGTATTTATCAGTTTTGTGTAAAAATTAAAAACTCTTTGGACAAAAAAATAATTATTATTACATTTAAAAAATATTTTAATCTATTTCCCTGCTAAACTGTTTATATTTTTGCAAGATGGTAAAGGTAAAAAAATCATTTTTAAAATAAATGCTTTACATTCTTATAGACAAGTCAATTTTTGGTAAAAATCTTTTTTTTTCTTTCATTTTCTCGTTGTCATCAATTTCATTGTCTTGAAATATTTAACTTTAAATTGGTTAAATTTTTTTAAAAACTAATTTATTAAACTTAAAAGAGACCAAAGCAGCAAGTTGACTTAACTGGACTCATTTTTGTAGGGCCACCATTTTTAGTTGAATGTTCAATAGATTTAGAATCTTTAATAATACGAAGGAGGTCAAAAAATGCTTTGTCTACATTTTCTCTCGTCTGAAATTAAAACAAAAATTAAATTTTAATAATAATTTAAATAATTTTAAAAATTAAACTTTACTTTTGCAGACGTCTCGGTGTATTTGACTTTCCAGTTGGAGGCTCGTGATTCGGCGACCACTGAAGAAATTTTACGACGGTCAGACAAGTCTGATTTGTTGCCCAAAAGAATGAAGGGAATGTTGTCACTATTTTTAACCCTCGTGATTTGTTCTCTATTTAATTTAATTTTAATTAACAAATAAAACCTTTTGTCAATCTAAACACTATCTCATTTTTCCTGCACATTTGCAACTACCGAGCGGCGTCAAAGTGTGACAAAATTGTTTTAAAATAATTGAAGTACCTTAATTCGCGACAGGCATCCAGGCTCCCTTCCTCTGTAATGGAGAAGACGCAAAGGAAGCCTTCACCAGATCGAAAATAATTGTCTCGAATTGCTGCATAATCTTCCTGACCTGCCGTGTCAAGGATGTCAACTTGAATCTCTTCTCCGTCAAGTATTACCTGAGCATAAAATTTCAGTTTATTTCAACGCCGATTCATTACAAATTCACTTCATAATGCATGCTCGTATATCAGCTTGTTGTTGAACTGTTCGCTTTGTGAACTTTAAATAAATAATAAACATTGATTAATAATTGTACCTTTTTACGGTAAGAATCGGCTTTGGTTGGTTCATAGTCTTGGACAAATTCATCATACATGAATTGTAATGTAAGGGCAGATTTTCCTAATTAAAAAAATACAATTAAATTAAACAGTACCTTAATTATTTTTGAAAATATTTTTAAACTAAAAATATCCTTACCCACACCACCACTCCCAACCATAATAATACGATAAAGTGGGGCTGCCTGTGGTTTGGACTCGCTCGACCTGAAATTAGACATATTTTTTAATCTTTTTTTTCATATTCGTCACCATTCATATTTCTACTTATGTATTTCCAGCATTTTCAACTAAAATTACAAAATTCAAACTTTTCGCTCTAAATCCCATTATTATTTTTTTAAATCTGAGGTTGAACGCCGTTCAAGATTTTTGTCTCCCGATAAAAAACCTTCAAGATTATGATATTTTGTCATAATAGCCTGTACATTGTCAGGGACTATCACAGGAAAGAATGTTTAATAGTTAAGTGAGTTATGAAAGAGGCGTGTTTTTATGTCACAATTGATGCTCCTTGTAGAGAGAGAGAGAGACCACAGTCCACAAGAGACAAGACAAACAAGACACAAAAAGTGAGCTAAAGAGTTTAGAGGATACAAGAGAGGGGTTTGTAGTGCATGCGATAAAAAAAGGGAAGAATGGAGATAACCGTTAGATTATCAGATTCAAGTATCACAAAAGCTACAGAGAGTAGAGCAGTTTACGTCACAAAGGAAATAAAATGCACAAATTCCTCGTCACACTAAACGTCCCCTTCTTGTCTTTACAGACTGATACAGATAATTCTCTACCTTTTTTTATTATAAAAGATTCTGCCCCAAGTCGTCAAGCTGGACGGACGAGTCATGACGTGATTTTTTTTAAAGATTCTTTTTTATCTTTTGATACACATTTTTGTGGCTAACATACACAATGTAATACAATGTGCCGGCCCCCTTTTTTAAAGGTCCATGTGGTTTTTTTTAAAAGAATGAAATTATTTTTAATTGTTTAACTTCAACGCCGCTCGTACTGATTTTTCGATCTTTGCCGAACAAAAGCGTTCTCAGTATTTAATTATTTTATAGTGGAGTGATGTTTTTTGAGAGAAATTCGTCGCTTAATATTTTTATGAAAAATGGCATGTGCAAAAAAGGAAAGGTCATTTATAATATTCAAATTTGAAAGAAAGTCTTGTCGACAAATTCTTTTATAAAAAAAATCTCTTCTTTTACCATTTGACGTATGAGAGCCAATTTTTTTAAAATTGATGATAAATTTATTTAAATAAAGTATACTACACAACCATAGTCCTAACCAGATCCCCTCCCTCTCTCTCTCTCTGTAGTCTCTTTAGTGTAGTGTGTGCCTTGAGCATACGGTCACAATTGTTTTTTTGTGTAAAAAAATGGTTAAATGACTTGTCAAAAATCCGTCATCATCATTAAAATAACATTAACCAAAACCTCAATCAAGACCCAAATCTCTCTCCGTGTGTTTTTGCTGTAAAAAAATGGAGACTAAATATATTTAAATTGTGTGGTTTATTATTAGGAATTAAATATCCTCAACTTCTTTTTTTTGTATCAAATGTAGATTATGTGTGTACAGTTGGCAATAGGCAGTAGGTGAATTATTTGTTTATTGTAGAGACAGACAAGAGAGAGAGATTTTGTGAATGCAATGCGTGAGGATGCGGACAAGAATTTAGGGTAGTAGGGTAGGGAAAGATTCTTTTTTCATTTGAGGTGTGTTACACGACCTCAAGAGACTGAAAGATATAAGGAAAAATACATACAGCATTCCTTCTGTCAAACTCATAAGCTCAAAGAGGCACCCTTTGGGCATTTCTCTACAAACTACAAGTATTCGCAAATTCTACATGCGTATTTATCCCCCCTCTCTCTCTATCCGTCAACTGACATTCTAATTCCCAGTCGCATACTAACATACATTTATTTTTTTTTGTTTAAACAAAAATATTTTTACGGTTAACAAAAACGTGATCTCCCTTCCCTTTCTCTGTACATTAATTTCAAGAGATAAAGGACAAGTACACATGACATGCCAATTGTTAAGTAGGAGTTTTTTTTAAATTATAAGAATTTTTATGAGATTCTCAAAGAAATTTTATTAAGAGTCAAAGAGAGTCAAGGGGAGATCGTGATTTCTTTAAATAGTCAAAATTTTGAAGAAAAAAACAACTGCATCAAACGACTTCCATCT
Source organism: Arrhopalites spinosus (assembly GCA_034700945.1). NCBI lineage: Eukaryota > Metazoa > Arthropoda > Collembola > Symphypleona > Arrhopalitidae > Arrhopalites > Arrhopalites spinosus. Next base: position 54,650 of record JAQIVZ010000498.1, read on the forward strand.
TGCATCATTTGTGAGACACAAAGAGCAGAAAATGAACGAGTGGCGTCCAAGTTTGTGAAATGAAATGTCATTTTTTTTAATTTTATTAAGGAAATGGTGGATTTAAAAATAAAAGTTGTTATGAATTTAAATATCTTAAAATTTAAATGTTCATTAGTCATTAACCTTGGCTTGTAAATTTAATAGGACGAATAATGACGACTTTGTACTTGTATATGAATGCCCAGAATAAAAAAAAATTCTTTTATTAATTAGGTACAATCAGATATATTACACTGTGAAGTTTCGTAATTTAAAATAAAGACCTTTTTTTAAATGGTTATTAGTTTGCCAACTATCTTTTTTAAAAAGATAATAATTTATTATACTTGTAAAAAAATATACATGTGTATGACGTGTTGATGCAGGTCGGTTATGGTTTAAATTCTCGTGTAAAAGTATAAAATTTGTCAATCTTGAGATATGAGTCTTTCTTTTAGGTAGGTATACACACGAGAGAGAGAGAGAGAGAGAGCAAAGTTCAAGTGGAATGAATTGATTGTTCCCACAGGATGTAAAGAGCTATTTACCATGTTTAAAAATGGCCATAATTTTCTACACATTCTCTCTTTTAACCTTCACAAATTTTAAAGTGACTTGAGGCAGAATATTCCTCAAGTTTTTAATTCTCACATTTAAAAAAATGGGACTTTAAACTTCTTTAAAATCGTAAATAAAACTTTGTATTTCAAGGACTTTAACTTTTTAACTAGTTTATTTATGAGCTGAGAAATTTTGAATATTAAACCCAATTAAGTCCATTTTTTTTTATTTTTACAGACCTATTAACAAGGCACTTGACCAAAAATCCAAAATGTTGACTGAACGGCGTTCAAGCTAAAAAAAAGAAATTTTTTTCACATCTCATTTGACTAATGAGAACGACTCTAATTAGTAACATGCTTATAAGGGAATATTCAAGTATGTAGACTGTGCCAATCATAAATCTTAATTTGTAATTTAAATTATTATCTCTAGTTCATTGCACTTTAATTGGGATTAGCCCCCCTTCATTCATGATTTTTAGTCAATTTTAAATAGAAATTATTTTACAAATCGCCAACGTAAACATGAAACTGTACTAAAGCAATTGAGATTTGGTACTGGAGTAAAAAAACCATGACCGGCGCACAACTAAATAAAAATAAACTTCAAAAAAATTAATAAATAATAATTACCTGTTGGGATTATTCGTAGTCGCAGGTGCAGCTGAAGATTTTCTCGAAGCAATAAATTTTCGGATCCGAGCCCACTGTGTATTCAATCCATTGGCCGATCTTAAACTTAATCTCCTTGACTCTTGCACTACTGACACTCTAATATCTCTAAATGTCGTTTGCCACGGCATTTTTTCCTTAATTTTTAATATCACAATGTCACAATTTTTTAAACTTGTCTCATCTTCACCTTTTATTTATTATTTTCCACACTTTATTTCTCACAACTTGAACGCCGTTCAGTTGAATCACACACAAAAAAGAGCCCACGGAAATAACAGGTAAATTTTCGCTTATTTGGGATATTTCGGTAATTAAAAGATGATTCACAGTAAAATAAAGAATGACTCACTCGTTGATTAACTCGTGTGTGTGTATTATTTCGTCTATTTTGAAAATGAAACAAGTTGGCTTGTCTTCTCAGTGACTGAGTTTATTTCTCTTCCTCCTCCACAGAGAGAAAACCCTCACAAAAAATCCAAGGGGTTTTGTGTACACTCCACACAAAAAAAAGTAATGTCTAACAATCTACAACAAGAGAGAGAGAGAGAGGATATGATACAAAAAAAGTTAGAGCACAACCAAAACACAATGTGAGAGCTACAGAGAGAGAGAGGGGGGACTCTCAACTGTTTCTATGCATAGGTGAGTCTTCTCTAACTGTTGTGTGTTACATGCCTCATCCCCCTTACGTCCTGTTCGAAAAAAAAGCATTTTACATTCTCTCTACCTTCTTCAGACTTCTCTCTCTCTACCTGAGACTCACCTGTCACTTAAAATTTATTAAACTCTTTTTTTTTCGTTATGGCGAATGGCTCCAGCTCATCCTTTTTATACATTGTCTCTATTCTTTTAGTTAAAAGAATTATTTGATAGTCAAATCTCCAATAAATTCATTTTATTCGCATGAATTAGAAAGGAATTGATGATTAAATGATTAAATAAAATTAATTCGAGGTAAAAAAAATAAAATAATATTTTTAACTTGTAACATTGTATGAGAAATCAATTCAAGAAAATTGAAATTGATCAACATGAAGGAAGATAAAGAAGATGAGAGGAAAAAAATTGTGAAAGGGATTGGAATGGCAATAAAGAATACATAGGTAATGATCTACTCCCTCAGGCAATTTTGTGTGAGACGAGTGAGTGTTTGTTATTAAATACAATGTAAGATTGTCTATTAGACAATAAAAATGGCAGAGGGTTTCTTACAAGAAAAATAGAATGGGAAATATTATCTCTCTCTGTAATACAACTCGAGTGTACTGAATATTTTGTCAAGTTACGAAACTTCAAACTTGTTACTCGTTCCTTTTTTTTACACTGAGAGACTTGTGTTGTTGTTTTGTATGTGTGCAAACAACAATTTTTGTTGGAGGAATGTCGATTCTATCAAACAAAGAGAGACCTACAATTTCTAGACAGGGAGAAGGTGACACATTTAATGACCAATTTATTTATCCATTTAATTTTACTTTATCATGAGGGTAGACGTTCATGAGGAAGAACAATTTCTTTTGACAGATTTTGTATGCTGACCAATTTTTCCAATAAAAAAAATTCCCAAAACGCCTGTAATACTTGGTTCTTGTTTTTGACGCTGAGACTTGCAAGAAGCTGAACGGCGTCGAAGTAAAATGAATTTAAAAGAACTTAAAAGGATGAATCTTGGAGTTCAAGACCTTTTGTTACGTAAGTTTCAAAAAAAAAATAGTTTTCTGTTTCAAATTGCATGCCGTTCCGCTATGAATAGGTAAAAATCAGTGGTTAGAAGGAGTAGCAGGATCTCATGTACGCCTTGGATTCCAAATTAAGTTTTTATTCCACAGATATAGCATTTTACTACTCCCCCCAACCCAAAAGGTAAAGTCCAAAGAGAATTTAATTGTGAGAAGATTTTTTTTCATGAATAAAAAGAAATATCATTACACCTATATAATTTACAGAGGAAAAGACCCACAGCCGATACACTCTGTAGTCTCAACAATTCATGAACATGGATAGCTGATATTATGGGGGAAAAAACACAAAAGACAAAATAGAATAGGGAATACTCCTATCTTATGTTTTTTGTACACCGGTACTTTTTCAAGAGTACAAAAAATTACATGAATGTTAAATAATACATTTTAACTTGGCCATATAAAAAAAAGTGTGATGGTGAGACTGTGATTACATAAAGAGTGTTCTTGTCATGTTACGCTCTACACAATTTAACAAACTGTTAAAAAACTTTCAGGTTCATTTTTTGGACCCTCAATACCCCTTAAGCATGAGTTAACAGTCTTTTTAACATTTTTTGGAAAAATGTGTTTTTGATTTCAACTAACTTTTTATCTAAATAATTTTTCGCTGCATTACCCTTTTGATACTAAATTTTTAAAACTTGTTGTTGGTTGTAAAGGTATTTGAGATTGATTTGATTGAAAACTAGGTTAATTGCTTTACGATCGAGTGCATAAATTTATGATCAGACTGTGTGTGTGTGTTATATATAATGTATTATCTACCATAAAATATTTCCTAATTGAATACATTTCAATTTACCTTTACCTCCAATCTGCGCATCCCCCCCTTCTCAAGATAAAAAAAAAACATAAAAGTTTATGCGGATTACACTTATCGTTAGCATTACAAGACAATTTGGTTACATAAAAAAAAACTTGGGAAATTTACATGAAGAACATGAAGACAGTTAAAATGTTAAATCATGGCCTTATTTAAAAACATTAATTGAGTCTAGTTTTCTTAACTGATTTATTCTGAGAAAATTCTCTTTATTTTTATCAAGACTTGAACGCCACTCGTCATTATTTCCAATTTTATAAGAGCCAGTGAATTTTCTGTAGTGAGCTCGAGCTCGTTTGCCAGGATTTGAAAAATTAAATGTTAATTTTTTATTATGTCAAATTTTTTCCAAAGTTTATTTACCTTTTATTAGCATGAGAATGGAATAACAGAATATTTTTGTTTTTTTTAAATAAAAGGGCGTACAATATTAGCCTATTAATGCCTACAATAGAAAATTAGTCATCTTTTCCCATAATACTAAACTTTTTTTTTGATAGAGAAAAATTGTGTGGGGGAATTTATTATGCTAATTTACAATTTTACAAACGTTCCATTTCCTATATACACTAGGTACAGTTTCTGTCAAAATTTTCAAGTTTCCGTTCATGAATATTCAACATGGCTTTTTTTATTCATTTGATGGATTACGTAATAATCCTTGCACTTGATAATCATTTTTTTGCCAATAATTTTTTTGCATTTAAATAAAGTCAATAGACAGCAACCTAATGGACTATGTGTCTTTTCGGTTGATTTGTTCTTGAATGGGGAAAGTACAATAAATGGCGTCCAAGTCAAACATTTTACATAAAATATGTGAGAATCCACAGCAAAAGGAGGCAGTGGTATATCTTAGAACTCTATGGTCCCGCACATGTTAATCAAATGTGCGGCGCCCACTTTCTGAAAGGTTACCACTGCCCCCTTATCCCGTGGATTCTCACATATGTTTGCACGTTTTCACAATTTTGGAAAAATAAAAATAAATGTTGTAATTTCTTCAAAACAATTTAGTTAAATTCCCAAAAATATAAAATACCGTACAAAATAAAAAAACGACACAAAAAAAGAGGTCCATCTTTTGAAATAGATGAGAGAGAATTCTTTACATAATTTTTTGTGTGTGGAAAATTTGAAGATACAAATCCTATTTGACAGAACTGAGAACATGAGTAGGTAATAAAAATAAGATAAGAAAAGATAAATATTCTTCCTCCCTTCCCCTCCTCCTAAAATTGTTAAAGTAAACAGAATCTTCTCCGCCTCGTTTCATCTCACTGAATTGTACCGTGTATGTTGTTATGTGCATTTTAACTTGGCTAAAAATAATTTACATAATATATCATGGGGGATGAGACACCTCCAAAAAAATGGGAAAAAAGTCATTCCTCTCTCTCTCTCTCTTTCTCATAATCTCGCTAAAATAGAAAGAAATGACATTAGCCCAAATATGTAAATGTTCAAATTATGCACAAAAACTTTACATTCCCAATTCCATGAATTGGCTCATTAATAAACTTTTCGCCTCCCTTTGTTCTCTCTCTCTCTCTCTCTCTCTCTCTCTCTCTCGGAAAGCCAAAGGAAGTGAAAAAAGATGGCTATTTGGTTTTAATCGTGTGGATTATTTTGGGCAAATAACCAAAATGTTGATGACCTTTCAGTATTGGGTCACTTTTAAATTTATTGACTGTTTAGTTTGAAAAACATGATTTTTTTAAAATTACAATTAAAGTAGACTCCTAAACACACCGTTAAAGTACTGCTCCTGCCTAAATGCTTTGACCGTGATGAGGCTAAAAACTAACTGAGCGGCGTTAGAGTTGAACAAAATAAAAAATGACAAATTAATTTTTATGCCTTCAAAAATAAATCAAAGAAAGAGGGAATATAAATTTAAAAACAACAATAAATAATTACAAGCGTGTGCTCCGATTTAATTATGAATCCTGTTTCTAACGGCTCACAAACTTTAAATGTTCGGAGTAGACCTTAATTAAAAATTAAAGCGGATGCAGACAAACTAACCATTAAACAAGAAATATTTCATTCACACGTTCCAATCTTATTGTTTATTATTTTACCCTACCGGTATCTTGTACAATTGTCTACCCTAATTTTTTTTACTAAATTATGCACACTACACAATAATCACACAATACAGAAAAAAAATAATTTCTAGTCCCATTTAAAAACTCATCAACTTTACATTATTATTCCCATTGCGAAAAAAATTAAAAAGGTCAAAGTTTTGTTGACATTTGCCACCTCCTAAAATGGACTTGTCCCACGTAACTGTCAACAAATGAAACCTTGCAAAAAATATATTGTGCAATTGAAAAAATGACATCCGCCAAAAAGTCACAGTTCATAAAGTCAAAGTCAAAAAAAATGATTACCGTATATTTTCAAATAATGGCCCCGGCCACTATTAGTTTCGAGACCATAAAGTCGCGGGCCACTATTAGAGACCCCTATACCTACAACATGGTAGACACTAGATATAATCGGGTCAAAATGTCGAGGGGGGCTACTATTAGAGAGGAGGCCATTATTTGAAAATATACGGTAATTACATAACAATCAATAACATAAAAATAAACAAACTGAACAATTACAATTTTAATTAAATTGGGCAAAGCTCCAAGAAACAAAGAGAGAAAAAACAAAAGATTGAAGTATTTACCTTGTACTAATTAAATTAAATTTATCATAGAGAAGGAAACAATACTTTTTCATAGAAAGGCTTTTTTGAGGAACCACAATCTAATTAAAATTAGTAAATTACATTTTAAAAATGTTATTCTTTCTTTGAATTCAGTCAAATATTGACTTAAACCTTTTTCGAAAATTCTTTCTTTTTTTTGTCAAATGTCAATAAAACTTTTTTCCCTTTTCAAGAAGTTCAAACTTTTCTACACTTTTTTGTGAGGACTAAAGAATCTTCATGATTTATCTGTAACAAGTTTGGCCTGCAAAATAAAGAAAAGAATTCTATTTAAATTGACATGTTGACATAATTTTTTTTACCTACAAAATCTTTCACCTGTTCTAGTAATATAATTAGCCAAGAGAATTGAATTTTTTGATGGAGAATTTTTTTTTATTATTTCAGTTTTTCTATAAAAATTGTGTCTCTACAAATTACATTTTTTTTTTCATTTGTGTTATGATTATAGTCGAAATTAAATTATAATCAAGAGAAAATGAAAAATTATTTTCCCTATTCCTCATGTCAATTTCTTTAGGTACTAGTTGGGTGCTGGTGATTGTAATTCAAAAAAAATAAATGGGATTGTCAAGTCAGAGAGTGAACAGAGAACAGACTATGAGGACTTTACAGGGAGAAGAGGCCGAGACGGAAGAAAATGGGAACGGAAAGAAACTATGGGAATTTACATTTACATGAGTTTTTCATTTACAAAAGTTTTTTTTATAGTTAATACCATTGTTATAAAATCAAGATAATTCTAGTAAAAAAAACTAACTTCCAACACTTTCTTTTATGTTATGTAAGTGTCTAAAGTAAAATAATTTTGATTGAAAATCTGTACAATTTTTTAGAAATAGCATTGGATTTTTTAAATTATCGAAAATAAATTCATTCTAAGACACGATGGTCTCTACACACCCTAAATTTTACTTTGTTGCGAAAAAATTGCTGAAATGTTGAGAGTGGCGTCAAAGTAAATTCTTTGTTTTTTTGACTTGATTTTACAACTTTAATATTATTTACTAAAAATTAACTCAAGAATAAAGAAATGTATGAAACTTTTCTCAAAAAAAATAATTTCCCTACAGAGTTTATAATTACATGGTGGAAAAGTATACCATTTCTAATCCAATTCCCCAAATTCACCTTTAGTTACTGTGTAACATCTTCTAGAGAGAGAGAGGGACTATGGGCGTGATTGAAATTTAATGAAAAAAATAGAGCAAACATTTCCCCCTTGTAAATTTGTATCTGTATAGCCTTATATGTGAACAAGGTAAGAAAAAAAAGTAAGTTTTTCAAGAGTAAAAGATTCTCATTTTGATAAAAAATCAATACACCCAAAAAGATTAATTTTTTTACATTAAATTTCCTAATACTTACAACAACCACTACCTACATGTTAAATTTAAGCTCCAAAATGAGAAGAAATTTAAAATTGAGACTCGTAATTATTTTTCAAGTGAGAGAGATCATGTCAAAAATATTTATTATTTTGTTGAGTTCAACGCCATTTAGTGGGAACTTCAATGCCAACTAAGTACCACAAACGAAGGTATGTGTTTGATCTTGGCTGTCTGAATTTTTTAATTTAAATAATGGGAATTCACTGAAAAAATTAAATAAAACAAAATTCATAGAAGTTTCTCTTGGAATGACACAGACGTGATAATTAATTAAATAATTCAAGTGGGAAAATTAGTAATATTATTGTGAAAGGAATTTAAACAAGTCTATTAATAACAATAAAATCTGAAAGAATGATAATACTTTGAATAGTTTTTGTTCAAAACTCTTAGTCATTCTTGATCAAGAGATGACTTTTCAATAAAAATGAATTCAGAATTCCGACTTTTCTAACAATTTATTCTATTTCCGTACAATCCCCCTCCTCTCTCAGTTTCCCATAACTCAAAATACTGATAGAAACTATGCAAAAATTAACTTTCCATCTTCAAACTCCATCCTCGATTCTAATTCCTCTCCAAAAGATTAAGTGGAACCAACAAGAGAAAATTCTTTTTGTGTCAAGTTTGCCATATTAATTTCCTTTCATACACAAAAACTTGATCCATGGCCTCATACAGTCATTCCAAAATAAAGATTAATATAAACACAAAAACTATTTTATTGACCAGTCTCGACAAACTTTGCTTTAATTTTTTTGGTCCCCAAAAATCTGGGAATTACTGTACAGTCAAGATTATAGAAAAAAAGAGGCATCTGGTTTCTTCGATAAAATATCCTACAAATTATCCCTCAATAGTCTCATCCCGAGACTTATGATAACAGAAGACTGTCGGCTGTTGGCTGGAGCTGGACGGATGAAAAAAGGCGTGAAATTAAACCGGAATCAAAAACTATTTCTTTTGTTACTTTGTCTCCTTTTTCAAGCTGTCATTCCCCTCTCAAATAATAACAACACAAAAAAATTACTATTTCTGCTTTATCCAAAAGTACTCAAAAAATCTGCTTTTTTTATTTTTCAGCTCTCCACCAATAATGTGGACGAGTGGCTTCAAGTTGGTAAAAAAGACAATTAAATGATTTTTAAGAAAATAAATAAATTTTTTTGAGATCACGTTGAGAACGAGAGAGACCACTTCAACTCCCAAGACATGTTATATTTTTCAGTCCAGTTTATTTTCCTGGATAAAAGCTTGAGTCCACTTGAATTCATGTTATTGATCCTCCCCATATTCCCATTCAAGAAAATAAAAAGAGTTTCCACACTTAAACTTTTTTTTTCTACACAACATTCCCGTGAAAGTGATTTCAAGCAGAGTTTGAGTGGAAAATGATGTGTCAAAAGAAGAGAGAGAGAGAGAGAGATAAAATATAGAAAAAGATGGACTGAATCAAGAAAAAAAAGATTTTGCTTTATAGAATCCAATGACACCCAAAGTACTTCTTTTTTTCCCCATCTCTTTGCTCTCTAAGTAGATGAGATCAAAACCATGGGATATAAAGCAATGCATCCCTCAATTTGTATGCTCCTCTTCTCTCTTACCATTTTGAGCAATAAAATTGATCCCCTTGACGCAAAAAAATTGTCCATCTCAAGCTCACTCTCTCTTACTTGCACATTCAATGCTTTTTTGATGGTATTCAAATAGAGAAAAGAGTAAAGAGGATAAAAAAGAAAGAATTTAAGACTATCACTTCACCTCACTTTGATTTCCCATTCCAGGTTGATTTCATCTTGAATTTCAAATATCCATGGGACTTGTACAGGGTGAATTTTTCCAAAGTATATGGGAGTGAACGGGGACAATAATTTCCCCAACTTTGCCATGTTAAAAGA
>JAQIVZ010000499.1:0-64420 GCA_034700945.1 Arrhopalites spinosus
TTGATAACAAACTGATAAGAGAGGAATGTTCTACGACATTCCAAAGTTTTGTATCAGGACTTTTGAGCAACCCTGTAGTTCCATTGTTAGTGTGTACAAAATACACTTGTGCAAATATTTTATTTGGGTGTTTTGTATCTCTGTCCACCCAGTTGTATTTATTAGCATCTCCTCTTATTATTACCTCATTTTCTCCTGTAGGATTCTCACGCCATGTTATATACAAAAAGTTGACGTCACAATAAATATAATACACAGAAAAGATCTAGTTTTATTTTCCTTTTAGTCATTTACGGTTACGGTACGGTAATTATAAGGTTGTATAAGTATTCTTTAAATGTATTACATAATTTGGTACACATTTCTTACAGGACACGCACTATGTATATCATGTGCCATATTTTTACAGTCTCATTGATTGAATAAATGTACAAAACATATAAATATGATGGGACTGATGAGAGATAAACTGAAAAGTGAAATCTGGACAAAATAATTTCTCTCCATGGTCACCTTTGACGTGCCTCTAAGGCAATCATGATTATATTGTGCACGTCGTTTAGTTTAAAGTCTGCAGTTAATAAATAATCTCATTTTGTTGAGTTAAAAAACTTGTCTATATAATGGCTATATGATATTGACGTCAAGCTCAAATGGACCATCATTTTTAAAGCTATTTCATTTGTCAACAGAATCATCCTCATTCCACATCTCCCCGTACACATATTTTCTGTATATTTCATCATTTATGTCTACTATCTTATATCTATAGTCTTTAGTCTTGTCTTAGCTCTGAAACAAGGTTAAAGCAATATTAGAGAGTGACATGGTCACATCCCTTAGGCAAACGAGCAGTATGCGGGCCTACACTTTCCTTGTTAGTACTTGTAACGTGAACTCCTATAAAATATTAAGAGAAAAGACAAGTTAATAGAGTTACCCGCATTTGAGATGTTTCTTTTTTGACATTTTTTTCTTGCGAATTTAACAATGTACTTTACTAGAGAGAGACATTAAATTTCGATACATGAAAGAATCTTTCCTTTGATACTTTGTTGTCCACTCGTTTCATACGTAAATGCGTGGGCGGCAGTAGAGTAAGTGAATTGAATCAAAATAACCGACAAATTTGGCCACGGGTTGATTCTTCTATTTCTAAAGACAGAGAATTAGAGTCAAAAGAAATAACATGGACGTTATGGCTATCTGTATTTTAGTAACAGTCTCTGTGGTTATTTTTAACCTGACCAATTTAGTCTTGTATGACTCTCACAAAATTGTTTTTATTGCCCATTGGGACTCTAAAGTTATTGTGCAAGTTTCCAGAAAAACTAATACTAAGGATTCTTGTGGCCCACAAAACACAAATAGGATCACACCACAAACAAAAACCCATTGACTGTCAACTGTCATCTTCAAGCAGTTATTTTCACTACACTTTCATCTCATTAATAGAAATGTTAATTGCGTGAGTATCAAGCATCCGAATTGATATTGAGACACAGGGGTTTAGTAAGAAATTTATACAAAATCTTGTGAGTCATGAAGCATCTCTCTCGGTTGTCATTGACTCCCACACTGAGGCTCTATGCCTGTGATCCTCATTGGTTTTTCGTATGGTAAAATCAAAAGGGGAGAATCCCACGCCAAAGGGTCCTCTTTTAGTCTGTGGCAGTATCCAAACAATTAATCCACACGATCAAGCAAATGAAAGGCATAATAGTCTACATCTTTACAAAGTGAGGATTTGAAGCTTGTCATAATAATTAAAGCGTCACTCTAACTACATCGTACAGATCAAATGAGGAGTGAAAGATTGTCAGGAATACACTTTCTCCTTCATCTAATGGAGAAGAGAAAGCATGAAACTTAATCTTTTGACGTCTTTTCCCTCAAAAAAGAGACAGTCAAGATGAGAATGATTTTCTTTGAGCTGTGTCAAGTAGGTCGAAATTGCGTCAAGGAATAGCTCAAAAGTTAAACTTCTTCCTCATGAGTAGAGTCACCTAATGTGAGGGAGTTTGAAAATTAACTTTACAACGAAAATTTCATGTCATATGCATATTGTACAATAAGTAAATGTATTTTAAGGTGAAAGTAGAGCATGCTAAATATAGTTTTTTAGAAAAGTAGTATTGAATTTTACATAGTTTAAAGTTTTTCAAAAGCCCTTTAAATTGTTAAATTTACTTTACAGAATACATTGAAAATTTTCTCTATGAGATTGCACAACCTTTTCTTGCTACTTTTTACTTAGCTAATCCATTCTAAGCCCATGTTCCAAATGCCCCTTTCGTGTCACTTATAATTTTCATATTGCTTAACCAGTCTTTCTTTTGAAGGAGTATTTACTATTTTTGTATCCTCTCATCTTTCCACTGTGAACTATAGGCTAACGTGTTCTCGTTCTGTAATCCTGAGATAGATACCTGTTGCCTTTTCCCCTCCCCTCTGTGATGATGTGGGAATAAAACCCGCTGGACATGACACGGAGACGATACAAAAAATGAACAAGATGAATGATGTCCCCTCTCTTTTTTATATTATTTAATATCCCTGATTTGAATAAACATCACTTTCCTTTATACTTTCATTTTTAGTTTATGCAAATGTGTTATGTTGGATTTTTCAAAGTTTATTTGTTGACTGTACAACATTTTATTTGAACATTGATAGTTCATTGGACTAAAACTTATGGGTTAAAGTCCGCCATTTGATTTCCTCTTCTTTGAGTCCTCTCCATTGCGGTCAGACTTTAATACACTTTTTAGATGACACGGAGAGAGAGGGGTGTGGGGTTTACTATATTTCAACCATTTCCTTTTTTCTGTGGTTCATCAGTTGATTCGTCCTCTTCGTGTCATTAAATTGTCACTTGCACTTATTCTGTCTGATATGATTGTAATTATAATGGGGGTGTTTTTTCATCGATTCCCTTCCTACTCATATTCCTTAATTGACTACTATTTTTTAGTTGATTAAATATGTATATAACTCTCTTCCCTTCGGAAATCATCATTCCCAACCAGGAAACCCTAGTCAAGTGAAATTTGGGTCAATTTGGGTCAAAATCCTCCCATTTTACAAGTTTCCATTTTTTACTAAAAATATTTATAAAACCTTTCATTTTAATTCACAGTCCTTCCTTCACAACAACTTAAAGGCCTCTTTAATATTGGCTGACAAGAATAACGTCAAATTGTCATAAAATTTTAATGAATTTATTACATCCAAACCATACACAACATTAGATGAAGGATAAATTAATCATAGTAGCAAATATTAAGACGGAATTTCTCCTTCATTATTAAAACATCATTGAAAACAATCAGTAGTGTTCAAATTAGTCCTTCCACAAGACGTACTAGTGCTACATGAAGGATGAAAATTAAGTCAAATTTTGAATAATTTAGACGAAAAATTTGGAACACGAGTGAAAAACAATAGCAAATTTCAAATTTCATCTCTCTCTCACTTCATGATGCATTCTACATGCCCAGTAGAATACTTCCGTGTTGTCCTGATTCTCATGACGGTACAATGGACAAATCAGTTTGGAAGAGACAGGACAGGAAGGGAGAAAGTCATGTGGAGAAGACAACAAAAATCAAATTTTATTCACCTCGGATGACACAAGTGCGTAATACCATTCAATAATATTATCTATAAAACTATGACAAATTATGTGACAAAAAAAAACTTGACGCGAATGAGAAAAAAAATACAAATACAAGGAGTAAGGAGCACAATGAACTATCAGAGTTCATGTCTACAATTTTGTGTTTGTTATCCAAACATGATTCATTCTCTCTATCTATAATAGTCAACATATTGTTTCTACAATCTAACCATTAGAGTAAAACTATGCCGCTTGTCAATCATATTTTGTGGTCGTTTTGTGGTCTCAACTCTCCAACCCATATTTCCTAATCCCTCCTTACACATACACAAAGACACTGTGGACATGCTAATTCAAACAAATATTTGAACCCCATCATCCACTACTTTGATGCAAGACTTTAAATCTGGAACTAATAAAAAAAAGAAACAAAAGATTTTAGGATTAGGAACTTCTGTCCCAGAGAATAATCTGAGAGAAAGTAAAGGTACTGAAAATAGGAATTGAATCTTTTCTTTTTTTTTTTAAAAAAAAAAAAAAGCAAGACTTGTACCAAACAAAAATTATGCTAAGTTTTTTTAACATGGCAAAGAGTCAACAGAGAGAACATGGTAGGAAGGGAGGAGTGGTGTGTGAAATTTGAAGATAAAGAAAACTAAGGCGACACTGGACTGTGTGTGTGTGTAGTCCATATAATTAAGAAGATTTAGAGACAGAGAGATAGAGACGTCAGTCTTGAAAATGTAGGTTAAATTATTGCGTATGTGATGTGTTGCTCTCTCTCTCTCCTTAGTTTTTCATGCAACCAATCATGTCACAAGTAAACAAAATTAAGCGAGGACGGCTATCATCGTCATCATCAGTCATAGTCATCAAAACATGATAGTGTATATTTTGGTATATAAATAATGATATAGTTGATAGCTGATGGATTAATAAATATATACATACAATTTTTTAGCAAGGATAATCATAAACTTATATATAATAGAGACTCTTCTCTCAAATATATGCATGATATTAAATAGATTCCTTTAGAAAAAATTACTACAGTATATAAATTAAATATTGAGGAAGAACAAGTTTGTACAATCCATAGAAGGTTCTTCCACTTCCACACACAAATTAACCTCGACAATCTTTCTACATTTATTTCCTAGTGGACACGGGTGTCTTTCCTTGGCTTTCTACTTCTGAAATTTCGAAAAAGTTGTTTGTAGCCCCGTGTAAAATACTCTGTAGTCTATACGTACACGTGTATATTATATGCACTATTCCTGTAAATCCATTAGATTTTTTTTCAGTTTTACTACAAATTTGACTTTGAGAGGAGAACTCTGCACTCACATCAACTGCACAATCTCTGAATCCAATAAATCATCTCATTAGAAGAAAACTGTATTATAAATACAGTATTGCTATTTAAGGAAATATTACAAGATTTATTTCCAAAGGTTAACTTTTTGTCAACCCCATAAAAAATCACATTCAAGATGAAAGTAATCAATATAATTTTTTTAGTTAAATATTTTTGTTTTGGTCATAATAGACAAGTTGCGGAACAGAAAGAAAAAGAAAAAGAAAAAAAAATTAAGTTTTGAAGGGGGGCCCTTGAGCGCACATGCGTAGACTATTAAGTCCCAAAAAGAAACGAAGTCTACGCATGCGATCTCAAGTTCCCCCCTTCAAAATTTCTTTTTTATTTTTATTTCTATTTCTTTCATTCTGCACAACTTGTCTAATATGTATTGTCATACATACATAGATGTATGTACTTATTAAAGAATTTACAAGTAATGTTTTTGTTAACTATAATATTGTACTATCCGTAATGATTATCACAGGAATGTAATATTTAGTAATAAAATTGCTCACATTGACTGATTTTAGAAAGATTTTTAAAATAATTAAAAATTCATTTTACCACACGATTAGTAGTAAATGAAGTTCCTTTCGTGCCGGCTTCTTATTCATTTCTCTAGAGTCTTGAGACTATCGCATCAACTTTTTCATCTCTTCGTACTTACTCATCTCAGAGGAGAGAGAGGGAGAGACACGTTTAAGCGCCTCAGTAAAATCTTTTTGACTCACTATCACTTGTGATTCCACATCCATCGAGTTGCCTGTAATAAAATATATACATGAGATATATTATTTTCACAAGATTCTTCAAATTCTTATTTTTTGATATTATTTATAATTTCCTTGATTTTTTTACTAGAAAAAAATTCATTCATTATGCAAATTATGCAAAAACTTCATTCCTACAGATGCTCCATGCGATCAAATGTTGACATTTATTCAAGGCTAAACTGCCTATCAATAAATTCCCAATTTATAATAAATTTTAAACTTTTAAAACATTTTCACGATTAGATTCATGCCATTCTTTTTTTCACTTCAATTTCTGTGCTACATAATTTTTTAGATAATTTGTAAAGTCTAATCAATTCATTTTACACCGATTTAGAATAAAACATAAAATTATTTCTATTATATTGCTTAATATTATTCTTTTCTTTTCTAAAAATTCTAAAGAAATAAAATGAAATAAACAAATATTGATTAATACATTAAAAATCGTTTACACGATAGCGCATTTCCGGACTAATGATAAAAAACCGAAGAGTTCAACCACCTAATTAGTTTCTTTTCACTGAATTCCTTGTGAATTTTAATCTCTCGTACTGTTAAGGAGGAGGACAATGGGATGGGGTGGAAAGAGATTTTGAATTACGAAAGAAAAAGAATCAAAATAATTTAAGACATATTTAGAAGTGTGTACTTACACTGTACACAAAGCTATTATTTTAAACTTTTCATGAAGATGAAAATAAAATGAATATTTTAGGTTTCGATCGAACTCATAAACAGTCAAGTCAAAGGGACAGTTCTCACACGGTTCTTTCACCCCAAGCACAACAATGCGATGCAATGCAATCACAAAAGTCACAGTAAAAAATAATAAAGAATTCTTACTCAATCATTGATCATGCTACTACGAGTATAAAGCACGTGATAAAACAAAATAAAAATTTAATAATGGAGGAAATCAACTAAAAAATTTTTCTTTACCTTTCTCAAGAAGGGAAATTCTCCGTGAAATGGCATTCATGAAGGAATCGCTGCAGAACGAGTACAAATCTGCTCCACTCATACCCAAGGGTAGTTGCTCCGCCAAAACTTGTAGATTGACGTCACAACTTAGGCTAAATCTATTGTCAATAGTAAAGGAAGATGATACAAAACAAACTAACAACTGGAGGATAAGACTTGTTTATGAATAATCAAGATTTTCAATTTTCTTACTTTCTTGTGAGAGCCTGAAGAATGCTTTTGATGGCCCCAGTCTCTTCACTTATCCCAACGTATAAAAGTTTATCAAATCTAAAATTTTAAAAATAAATTAAATCAATCCATCCATCATACTAATCGTAAGTGTAAAAAAACATTGTATTGGTTTGTTTCATCGTCACGAAATGTGAAAAATACAAATAATAAAGTAATGTCATGAATTAAATATAATTTACATGGGTTACCTTCCTGGTCGAAGTAGAGCTGGATCAATTAGATCGGGACGATTTGTGGCCCCAATTATAAATACATTAGGTGTGCTATGCGTTCCATCCATTTCAGCCAATATTTGAGAAACTACCCTATTAATTTAAATTTAACTATGTACGTACACTTCAGTACTTTTTGTTCACTTTAAAAAAAATTAAACAAAAAATGTAATGAAAGGATGTAATAATGACCTGTCCATAACGCCACCAGAGTCTCCGCTTTTCCCACGATTTGGAGCTAAAGAGTCTAGCTCGTCAAAGAAAATGACACAAGGAGCACAGTCTCTTGCTTTGTCAAAAACTACAATTCCAGCAATAATTTTTGTCAATCATTTGCATCAAAACACTAAACCCAAAATGAAAAGAGCAGAAATTTATCATCATGTTTCTCTTACCTTCTCTCACATTCTCTTCACTCTGGCCAACATACATGTTGAGTAGCTCTGGACCCTTCACACTAAGAAAATTGATCTTAAATTCAGAGGCAACTGCCTTGGCTAACAATGTTTTTCCAGTTCCTGGTGGACCGTATAATAGTATACCTAAAACAATATTAGGTAATAACTGGTACAAAATCAATCATACGAACATGAAAAAGGAGACAAAATATACGATAAAATAAAAAGGGAATGTATGGTATGCATTCATTGCTATTTATATGAACTCTTTCATGTTTGAAAATTTTTTTATCTTCATTAATTCATACGGAAAAAGCCCATCGCGTTCATAAAATTACGAAAAAGGTGTCAAAGACGATCTTATTACTGATCTCACCTGATCGTTTCAACCCAGATGTGAAGAGATGAGGAAGGCGAAGTGGTAGTTGAACAGAATTGACTGTTAAAAAAACATGAATCAGTAAACAATTCAACTGAACACAGTTAATGATGAAAAATGTTTTATATTGACAAAAATGATTAATGCTAATCTTTTTCTATAAAAATACTTATAGTATTCATGAATATACCATAGTGGATTTGTACTTTTATCATTATTTACAATGTAGCAGCATCATCATATGAACTTTATTAAATAAAGTAAGTAATAAAATTAACTCACTCAACTCGGACTTTATGTCACCTAATCCACCCACATCTTCCCACTTTACTTGTGGAATTTTAGGACTGCCAACAGCTAATCGTACGTCATTCTCCAAAGCTCCTGAAAATTGTAACCCAATTTCATGCCATGATGAATAAATCCACATTGATCTTTGTACTATGCCCAACCAATGGTACTTTGTACTATGCTTTTTCTGTTTTTGTCATCATTCTCATGTGTAAATAAAAAAAAACCTTGTTAGTGTTCCGCTGACACATATAAACCTAAATAAAAGTCCAGTATGAAGACTCTAATCTTTCAGTTGACTCGAGTCTGGCTGGTTGTTTAGTTATAGTTTAGAAACCCAATTCCAATCATAATGATGTAGGTACATTCAATCACTTCTGACATATTCTAATAAACATGTTCATGATTATCGTAGGTTGATGCTTACCTAACGCGTCGTCAAAATGTTTCTCCTTTAGCGTAATATGACAGGATGTAGTGACACGAACACTGTGACAAGCAGGTATGAATAATTCTTCTTCTCCCTCTTTCCTGGCTTCCCTAGAATCCAATTTCTCAGGCTCGCTTGTTGCTTCATTGTACGCTTTCCTATGTACACAAAGAGTCACACACCTTTTTTATATGTTGTTTCATATGATACCCACACGTCTCTCTATCTCTTGTCATACTATAGAAAACTTGATGAATTATTTAAAATAAAATCATAGCATTTGACTTTTATCCGCTTGTCAATGCTAATAAATTCCATAATTGTGCCGTCTTTTTTATTTTTTTTTATGAAACTTTGATCATGATATATCTTGATTGAAATACATTTTGGCTTCTTCAATCTCAATATTTTATACTTTATGTATTCAATTGAAAATAAAAATAATAGTGATGTAGATTTAAAAATTTGTTGAACTTACCTGACTGCCAGGGCTAGAAAAGCCTTGATATCTCCCAAGTACTTTAGTATAGCCTTTGCTGTTCCATTCTCAATCCATGTTTTTAAATTCAAGTTTTCTGCTAAATGCAAATTTGGTTGCCGTTGAATCATCCATTGTAAGTATAAAAGAATTTCTTGTGAATTTTGTACAGGCTCCATATTCAATTTAAAAATGAAACAATCATGAACTGCTTGAGAGACTTGAGAGATGCTGCCTGTTAGGCCTATTATGTAAATTTCTGATGGTTGTTCCTGTTGTGACGGCTCTCTCTTCTCTGTTGTTGTTTGTTCATAAGTCTTGTTAATCTCTTGAAGGAGATCTTGAAAACCTAGCACTACTCTCTTGTCCTCTTGACCTTCTTTATCTCGTCCCAGAAGCTATACAAAATTTTAAAACATAAAATGTAAATATACAAAATATATTGGTGCAAACTGCAAATGAATATTGTAGGTAGACTAATACATAACGCAATGTCTGTATCCTAAAAATAATTATTGCTGATTCAAGAAAACGTGAATTGCATGCATAGCACTAATTTTTGTACTTCATAACGCAAAACATAACTTACATGAATGTTTTTCATGACCAGAAAACAAGGAGAGTATTTTTTAACTTTTTGAAGGATGGCACTGAGTTTGGCAATAGTAAAGGCACTCGTGTCACCAATTATATGCACAAGATTGACACAGTAAAGATTAAAACCCGTTCTAAGGGCAAGTGTCTTACATAATGTATATTTTCCAGAGCCTACACAACCCTCAATTAGACAAGTGGGCCACAACTCATTGAAGGCACTTACATTATTATTTTGACTACTACTAATCTCACTCTGTTGAAATATTAAATTTGATTTCAAACGCTGGAAACTGTGAAGCCAGTCTGTTAGACGACAAACATAATTTTCTAAAATAGGAACAGATTCTACAGGTAAAACACAAGGTTTGTAAACATTTATTTCATCGGGAGACAAGTATACAGAAGTTGTATTGACAGACACACTAAATAAATAATTGGATTTCTCATCATCCCTCTTCAAGTCGTCCAGAGTTAAAGTTTGTTCTTTATTTTCATTTGTCATAAATATGACAGACCTTACTTGAAGATGAAATACAGAGTCCGGGAAAGTAAAGGATTTTTTGGGAAGTTGTCCTATGGATGTTGATATTGACAGAATTTCACCAAGCTTCACATGTCTAGTCTCTTGAAAATATAAATTTAATAACTTGTCTATTGTTGATCCGGCAAATGTTTCACAGGAAGTTAAACGAGCTACAGTTAAAGATTTGGCAGGTAGTACAATGGCACATAATGAGCTTTTTTCTGTTGTCAATTCCTCAGAGGTAACGACAGTACTCATCTTTCAATTAAAAATTAACAAATTTCTCTAAATCCTCTTCGACACATTTTTTTTTGAAATTTTTTTATCCTTGATATTTGAAAATCAGTCCCGCTTTGCAAAATCGCAGAAATTCAAAAAAATCGTCGAATTTTTTTTTTGCAAAATTTCACTGATTTAATTCCGGCTTAATTAATCAGTAATAAATGACAATTGTTATTTATTATGTAAGGTAAATTTCTATACTTGATTCGGAAATCCTGTGATTCACACGGTGTGTGAATTGTGTAGTTAAACACTTTGGAGAGAGATTGAAAAGGTTACCGGCTTCGGAATCCGTCAAGATGAGGTAAAAAATCTATTTCCTTGTCCATTGTCAATTCATAATTGGCAATGAATATAAGAAATACTGACATTAATTATCATTTAAAGGCTAAACGTGGACGGTCTGGAGGTTCTCTTCCCTTACGATTACATCTATCCCGAACAATATTCTTACATGATGGAATTGAAAAAAGCAATTGATGCCAAGGTACTTGTTAAAAAATCTTTAAAATTATGAAAAATGTCTAATCGTTATAATTAAATTCCTAAAAAAGGGACATTGTATGCTGGAAATGCCTTCTGGAACAGGGAAGACTGTATCATTGTTGTCATTAATTGTAGCTTATTTGAAAGTCAACCCATTGCACATCAATAAGCTTATTTATTGTTCTCGAACTATTCCTGAGATGGAAAAAATTATGGCAGAATTAGCAAATCTTATGCAATATTATGAGTTGGAATTGGGAGAAAAACAAAAATTGGTTGGCCTTGTTCTAAGTTCTAGAAAGAATTTGTGTATTCATCCTGTTGTAAGTAATACATTTCTTCTTGTTCTATTCTTTATTTTTCTAACACTGTAATTTTTGTTTTGCTAAATGTTGAATTGTTGAAAAATCTACAGGTGAGTAAAGAAAAAGAAGGTAAAATAGTGGATGGACGTTGTCAAAGTTTAACTGCATCCTACGTTCGTGCTCGTCATCAAAAAGATAAATCGGTGGCAGTATGTGACTTTTACGAGAATTTTGATATGGATGGTCGAGAATTTAATCTTCCACCAGGTGTTTATAATTTGGATGCCTTAAAAACCTATGGACAAGAGAAGGGATGGTGTCCTTATTTTCTTGCCAGATACACTGTAAGAAACTCAATTATTCTAAAGTAGCCTAACCAGGAGTCATTAGATACTTTTTCTAATTATGTAATATGTATTATTTTGTCTTTGCCTTCAAGATAATGCATGCAAATATAGTCGTCTACAGCTACCATTACCTCTTGGATCCTAAAATAGCTGATCAAGTTTCAAAGGAAATGTCAAAGTCTTCCGTTGTAGTATTTGATGAAGCCCATAACATTGGTAAGTTTTTATTATTTAAACAAATTCATCCTATACAATTTGTTCCCTTAATTTTACATTCTTCTTGTATATTTTTTTCTAGATAACGTGTGTATTGACTCCATGAGTGTGAAAATTAATCGCCGAGTTTTGGATAAATGTACTGCAAATCTTCAAGTCTTGGAAAAAACGCTAGAAGGGTATACTTTATTACTGTTACTTTTTACATTTTTATGTTTTCGCTATTAGTACTCTTTTTCGTACAATCTATTATTCTATTCCATCATATGACTATAGATTGAAAGAATCAGATGCCAAAAGATTAAAAGAAGAGTATCATCGTCTAGTCGAAGGATTGAAAGATGCAAGCATAGCAAGGGAAACGGATATAGTTCTAGCCAATCCGATTTTACCCGATGATGTACTAGAGGAGGCAGTGCCGGGGAATATTCGGAACGGAGAACATTTTGTTTTTTTCCTCAAGAAAGTTGTAGAGTATCTCAAGGTTTGTCATTTCTTTATTATGAAAAATGCAAATTAAACACCAATCAATTAATTTAACAAACCCAAAAACAAAATTAAAATAATTACATATGTATGTTATGAATATGAATGATTGGTTTATAGATGAGGTTAAGAGTTCAGCATGTGGTTCAAGAATCTCCAGCCGGATTTCTTAAGGACATTAATGGCAAAGTTTGTATTGAAAGAAAGCCGCTGAGGTACGTTTGAATTTTTTTTAAATGTTAATCATTTTTAATTAAATTTTAGGTTCAATTTCTTTTACTTTCAATTATTTTGTTTGTTTGACAGATTCTGTGCAGAAAGATTAGCCTCCTTAATCAAAACGTTGGAATTAGCTCAACTCTCAGATTTCGCCCCGTTAATACTCATCACTCAATTTGCGACGCTGGTGTCCACATACACAAAAGGATTCACCATTATTATTGAACCATTCGATGAAAAGTCACCCACCGTATCGAATCCAATCTTACATTTTACTTGCTTAGACTCATCGATAGCTATCAAGCCAGTTCTGAATCGATTCCAGTCAGTTGTCATCACATCGGGAACATTGTCACCTCTTGACATGTATCCAAAAATTCTTGACTTTCACCCTGTCGTCATGTCTTCCTTTACAATGACCTTAGCTCGTCAATGTATTCTTCCTATGGTACAACTTAATGAAATATCTCAAGACAAAATAATTTTTTTTAAAAAAAATGAATAAGAATGCCTACATTTGATTTTCTTTTTCTTTGTTCTAGATTGTGTCGAAAGGAAATGATCAGGTAGCAATGACTTCTAAGTATGAAACTCGTGAAGATATAGCTGTGATTCGAAACTACGGTAATTTGCTAGTTGAGATGGCCACAATTGTCCCTGATGGGATGGTGTGCTTTTTTACTTCGTATCTTTATATGGAGAATGTTGTGGCTAGTTGGTATGATCAGGGGATCATTGATCAATTGCTCAAATTCAAATTGCTTTTCATTGAGACACAAGATGCGGCGGAGACGAGCTTGGCTCTTTTTAATTACATCAAAGTAAAAAATTTTGTACTTAAATCATTCATAATTTTATTAAAAATATTCAAAAAGAAGCTAATTAGATTTTTTTATTCTTTGTATTTATGAATGTTCTTTTCGCATTTTTCTAGGCATGCGAAAATGGTCGTGGTGCTGTTCTCTTATCTGTTGCAAGGGGTAAAGTATCAGAGGGAGTAGATTTTGACCATCACTTGGGTAGAGCAGTTTTGATGTTTGGAATTCCTTACGTGTACACACAATCGAGAATACTTAAGGCTCGTTTAGAGTATTTAAGGGACAATTTCCAGGTAGTTTTTAAAAAAATCAAACAGCCTTAGTTTTATGCCATTAAAAACAAAACAATTATTTATATGGTTGGTAAATAAAATTTTTTCCAGATCAAAGAAAATGATTTCCTAACCTTTGACGCAATGAGACATGCAGCTCAGTGTGTGGGTAGAGCATTGCGCGGAAAGACTGATTATGGTATAATGATTTTTGCAGACAAGGTAATCAAATAAAAAATCAATCATTGAAAATTGTTGTGCATGTAGTATTTAAATTTTTACTAATGTGAGGCTGAATTATCTATTTATTATTTTGATGCAGAGATTCTCCCGATCTGACAAACGTAACAAGTTGCCCAAATGGATACAGGAGCACTTGAGAGATTCTTTTTGTAATTTATCTGTTGAAGAAGCCGTCCAGGTAAAATATAATATTTTACATTTCTAAATGATATTTAGTACAAAAAAGAAAATACTCTCGTGTTACAATTTATACATAATATAATAATAAAGTGTTTGTTGTTTTTGCCTATTAGATTTCTAAAAAGTGGTTAAAGCAGATGGCTCAACCATTTACCCGTGAAGATCAATTGGGTGTTTCATTACTGTCCAAAGAGCAGCTACAAAATGATGAAATGATTAAGAAAATTTTTGCTCGTGCTCAACAAGCTTAGAGATAGTTTTACTATTTAGTATTTTATATTTCATGAACCCATATTATTTATGGAATATCCTTTCACATTTTTTATATCAATTTGTTGTTGCGTCCGCAGGTTATAATATTCAATTCAAATATTCGAATTTATTTTCAAATTGATAGATGTTAATGTAAAATAAATGAATGATTTTTGACTTTATTCAATTATTTTAGTTATCATTCACCTTACACTAGAAACAAGAAAAACAATAATAGAGTTTGCATTTAGGTTGCATCTACAAGTATTTTGTATACCAATTTAGTTACGAATACATGCTTTATATACATGCGTTAAGTATAATACATTAGGAAACATCATAGCTATCCTAGAATTTTATACTAGTCAAATTATACCTAATTTGATTCCCTTTATTATAACAAAGTTCACAAATCATTATCGGTCACATACAAATTCGTATTACGGGACGATTTTCGGTCATAAAATTGATAGATTGATACCCGACTAAACTTGAATTACAATTTAAAAAATTTAGTACATTTAAAAGAGACATACTCATAATGTGTTCAAAAAATTTCATAGAAGTATTATTAGTATTGTTTTCGTATTGCCGAATCAAAGTTTATTTTTAACAGCCGTCGAGTTGAGACATTATATAAACAAAAACCCGTGTACTCGAACCAAATTCTCAACCATGTATTAAATATATTATATCTAAAATTATGGATAGTAAACAATTTATAGTCATCACATGCACCACTTGTACTTAAGAAGGAATTAACTTTTACAAAATATAAAACTATAGATTATAGGCTCGAATAATCATTGACATGAAACAATTGGCATGAGCAGGAAGGCAATATAGAAATACAAATACTTTGCAATAATAGAAAAGGATATGTTTATTGGGACCAGTGCATGTCACGAGACATCACAGCTGGTATTGAGAATCAGAATGTACCAACTTCAATTCCTCAGAAGTGAGTTGTGACTATTGTTGTACTTAGATTATAAATTGATAATAATATAATCGCTTTCAAATAGATGAAAAGCATGTTTCATAGCCTTTATTATTATTGACTGCTCTACTATTGTTTCATTTCTCACTATTTGTACTGTCATCATAAATCATCACATTGGCATTTCTAACGTCGAGAATCACCACGACGAAAATAAGGAGGAGATGAGCTTTCGTTTGTGCCGTTTTCTAAAAGAGATGGTGAATGTCGTCGGGTCCGTCCTAAGAAAAACAGAGTGTGTGTGTGTGTGAACAAGACCATTTTTTTGCCTAGGCAAACTAAAAAGCTTAATTGTCAATTTAACTTTGTCAATGCTTACCAGCGTCACTGGCAATACTGGGGTGACCAAAATGATTAGGATAATCAGGGGGAATCCCACTGGAACTGGGTCCATCCTCAAGGCAAACAACGTCATCGTCGTCCCGATCAATGTCTAAACTAGGCTCCCGTTTGGTTAAGACAACCCTCTTTTTAGATGGTGGTCTCGCTCTGGGGTCTTTTGCAGCTACATTGGAGAACGACGTCCCACCTCCGTCCTCATAATGCCGCTTCGACGAGGTTTGACTTGATTTTTTGGAACTACGATGGTCATCAGAATGTTTTCTACTTTGTTTTTGATTTGTGAAAACCACCTATAAAATATACATTGACGACAATTGTTAGTGTT
Organism: Arrhopalites spinosus; assembly: GCA_034700945.1. Taxonomy (NCBI): domain Eukaryota; kingdom Metazoa; phylum Arthropoda; class Collembola; order Symphypleona; family Arrhopalitidae; genus Arrhopalites; species Arrhopalites spinosus. Next base: position 16,052 of record JAQIVZ010000499.1, read on the forward strand.
CTAAACAGTTCAAATCACAATTTAATTTCAAAAATCAATAAAAAAAAACTTTTTTGCGTAAAAGTATCTATTTATTCGTCCCTAGCCTAACGTTGGTGGCGGCTGTTCTCACGGAAAATTTTTTTTTTGGAAAAAAGTAAAGCTTTTTTGAGTAATTTTTTGCACATGTAGAAAAAAAGAACCGTTTTCGCGTCAAAAAAAATTTGACGGAGCTTCACAAAAATTGCGCGCACGTAAAATATCAAAAAAGAAAAAAAAAGATCAGTAATTACTATTTTAATATTGAAATAAACAAGATATTTATACACCTTGCATGCCCCATGTATCTAGGTAGTATGTTATAAAAAAGGGGTTAAGCTCTAAATGTACATACATAAGTGACCTCATGTTTGGCATAAATCACACATGCTCAACACAAGATAAGTAAGGGAGTGGAGGGTACGAATCCGCCAGTGCCCCGTCATATGAATACACCTTGAGTCTCCATGTGTATTCTTATGGCGGGGCACTGGCGGATTCGTACCCTCCACTCCCTTAACGGGTACTCTAGTATTATAAATGCCCACTTACAAATCCGTCAGAATATTTGGCTCTCTTTTCTCCATGTGCTCGAATTTCCGGAAATGCCTCCAAAAACGCCTCTAAATTTTGCTCAATTTTCTTTGGTATGGTTAATGCACATTCACGTAGATTTGGGAAATACAGATTAGCAAGACCTAGAACGGTACTAATTTTAGTATCGATTGACTGTTGGCGACAAATTTCCAACCCAGTGTAACGGGGGACATCGTAGCTGAGTTCTAAGGACTGAACTTCATCATTGGCTCGAAACCCATCCTCCATTTTTTCAATAAAATCGTCCTTCTCATAACTGAACGCTTGCTGACCAAATCGTAAGGTCTTCAAAAAACCACAAAATATAAAATTTTAATTCAATATTTAGTAAAGTAGAACGATAATAAAGCAGGAGGATGTTTGATGAATAATTAAAATTTTGAAATATTTAGGTAACTAATTTTACCTTCAAATTTCGTAGGTATGGAAGGTACTTGAAACTATTTTTTTAAAAAATTTAAAATAAAACTATGATTATTTGAATGGACACAAAACAATGTTGTTTAATAATCTCAATATCAGAAAACTCACATCCAAAATACAGGGACGGGACAACCCAGTTCAAGTCTTGTAACTGTTGTGAATTCATTGAAGAATGCTGGAGAAATCCGTCTGAAATTTAAGTGTAGAAATCTCAAACTGAAAACTATGTTGTCTTCACTTTTTTCCATGATGACAGTGTCAGTACTTGGATTTGTCAGTGTAATTTTTTTCCGTTCCTCATTGATATTTCCATTGTGTTGAATTGACACATCTTCGGCTTTATTTTGTGGCCTCAAAGAAATAAGTAAAAACAATTATTATTTGAATGTACATCTTTACAAAACTAGTTTGTGAATAGCTTGAAATTAAATTAAATATGAAAATTATCAAAGACCTATTGAAAAAAACTTACCCAGTACGGTAATGAATGTATCGGATTCGAGTTTCTCTCGTCTTCTGTAAGAGAAACGATTAATTAATTACATAAACGAATATGACGTATCAGTGAATGTATTTGGTCCACACACGCCGTTATAAATTTTCAAGATCTTAAATGTTGTCAAGATATAGTCAACTGTAATTCTTGAATACAAAAAAGTCACTTTGAAAGGGATTTGAAACAATTTTTACTTGGCAATTACTTTTTGTGTGTGAAAAAAATACAGAATAAACTTTCGAAATGAAAAGGAAAAAAAATGAATCGTGACTTTTGAGGGAGAAAAATTATTATATCTTTGTTTTGATCATAATTTTAATATGTATTTTACCTCTTCCTGCATGGTGCTAGGTCTTTTGAAAATAAATTCAGTCGAAATTAAGCCAATACTTGTTGAGTCTTCGATTGTAAATAAGACTTGTCAAATGTGGTCAAAGTCAGTTGACATTTGTACTCATAGAATGATTGTAAGTTACTAGTTTAATCCATATAAAATTGTCGTATTCACTAACACAATGTTTTGTCTGATAATAAATGCTAAGAAATAAATTCTTATTGACAATTATAATTGATAGTTGAGAAACAAACAAAGGGCTGTATTATCTTTGTATTAGCTTTAGGTATCTCACCCGCCTAAATTTCCGTATGTATTACAACGGAACTAAATGCGGACAAACTAATATTAGAGGTCAAAGACTTGTTGACGAAATGACACAAAAGATGAATTGACGACTGAACACTGAGACTCCATGAATTCTAAATTATTTATCCAATTCTTGACCTTCTAGAATGTCCAATTTTCTTTTTTTCTCGTCGTCAGTCAATTTTTTTTCAAAGAGCTAGCGGTCAGCAAGTATATATAGCTTTGATGTAATTTCTTTTGTTGTATGTGCAATAAAGTTTTTAATGAACATTTCATTATTTTTGCAACTATTGTTTATTTATTGTAAGGCCTTGTCATGAATCATCAAGTAGTAGTAGCTTACACAAATTATCACACACATATACATTGTACGTCTGTTAACTGTAAATGCTGAACATTGTCTATATAAATTATAATATCATGCAATGAACTCGCAATGAGTCTTTCATTCAATAGATCTTGTTTCCAAATATCTAATAGTAAAATGACTATACATAATTTTTATCTACTATTACATGTAAATAATATACCCTGTATATCTACATGTTATGGTTTAATATTAAATTAAAAAGTAACGAGTCCACCGTTAACGATTTTACAGAGTGATTATATATGTGATGCTGATTTTAGAGTCACTTGATTGTTTTTCTGAAAGACGATCAATTAATTTCTATTGTGTACTAAATAGTAAATACTATATGAAAAGTTTGTTGGAATAGTTTCTTTTTTTGTCTTGGAAAAAACCAAGATTCTTGATAAATTTTCAGGTTGAAATGAGCAAGGCATCCACAACTGAGCCGCTTGCAAGTTCTGGTATAGTTTCTGTTCCTTGTGGAAGTACTAAAAGAGCATTAGCACCATTGAAGCTTAGTAAGCGACTGCTTATCTGATTACCCGTACTCTTAGCAATTGGATAACCATCAGACTCTGAACTCCAAGTAATAATCGTACGATGATATTCTGGGCGAGACTTGTCCAGTTTGATGTTTTCATTGAGCTTGACTTTGACTGTGGCATAGAAAGGATTTGGCCATCCGCAAAGTTTCCGACAAGCAGGAATAACATATAATTGAGCTGTGACAGTAGCCGAGACTGGATTTCCAGGTAGTCCAAAAATAAGTTTCTTAATTCCGTTAAAATCACAAGATGCAAAAGTTGTGGGCTTTCCAGGTTTCATATTCACACTTCCAAAATGAATTTTTGCTTTCAGATCATTTGACAACACTTCCTTCAAAAAATCACGTTCTCCCATTGAAACTCCACCAGTGCTAACAACAATATCAGCTGCCTCCAATCCTTCTATTAATTTTAACAATAAATCTTGAGGCCTACAAGAAAAAAAATTAAAATGAACCCTATGGCTATTGATACAAAAATTGGGACAATTTTTAAAGTAATTGCTGTGTTACTAACGTGTCTTTAGCGATTCCAAGGTCAATAGTTTGGAAGCCACCTTCTGAGAAAACAGCACTTAGGGTAGTCTTATTACTGTCACGAATTTTTCCTTGTTCCATGGGCTCAAATGGGCTGATGAGTTCATTTCCAGTCGAAAGTAAAGCAACACGTGGTTTTCTGTTAAAGCATAAAATGAAGATGTTTATGATTTTCCGAGATTCTTTTTTGTTTTATTACTTGAATTTAGAGGTATCAATATTGTGTACTTACTTGTAAACCATGAATTTATGAACACCAACAGTTGCCAAAATCCCAAGTTCAGCTGCTCCAAGTTTGGTGCCTTTATGAAGAACTTTTTCGTTTGCTTCAATATCACTCCCAATCGGTCTAGTTGAAAAATGAATTTAAAATTTTCATTGCCGTTTTGTTTGATTCTTGTTTTCTCACACATTAAGTTAGAGAATAGTTGATTACAGCTCTGGTCTACCTAATATATCAGCCTATAATATAAATACATGGCATAAATTCACCTTATATTTTGCCCCACGCCCTGTTGCTTTAGTACTCGGATAACTTTTTCTTCTTTTCCATCTGCGGTGGACTCTACCAGTTCTGTATCCTCAATCATGACCACAGAGTTTGCTCCTAAAGGCACAGGAGCTCCTACGGGTCATTTCATAAATATGAATTAGAATTTGTGTAATCGATTAACTACAACATGAAAAGTGAAAAGTATAAAGTCACTAAAAAACAACCTACCTGTACTAATTCGTACACAAGCTCCTACTTCCACTTTAGCTTTTTCTGGACTATCCCCCGCAGTAGAGTTATCAACAACGTTCAACAGATCCATACCATCAGCGATTCGGACAGCGTATCCATCTTTAGTAGAAGCTGGAAATGGAGGAAGAGGATCTCGAGCAAAAACATCTTGAGCAAGAACACATCCAAGGCCGGTTCTAAAGTCAAAAATTGATGGACAGATAAAATATATATCTACTACAAAAAATATATTTTATTCTCGTTTACTTTAAAGAAGCAGAATCAGCGATGAGGGAACAACATTCACTTAAGACCATTTGTTGTGCTTTGGTAACTTCAATGGTGGAATATAATGATTTTCTTGCTCTTGATGCTATATTCGTAGGATCCACCTTAGTCTAAAAAACAATTAAAGATATGGCATCTGTATAAACTATTATTCTCAATGTAAGATTTGGTTTGTGGTTTAACTACTTGAATATTGACTGTGCTCATTTTCTTGTGCTGTAAAGCAGCACTGACATCATCCCCACGTAGTAAATCCACACTGTTAAAAAAGTATATGATCAGACATGAAAATACTTTTTTGTTTCATTAATTGTTGACTTACGCATGTTTAATTTGATTGCACACAATCTTATAACATTCAACAGAACCTTTAGCACTACCCGGAAGATTTATTATCAGAGTTTTGTTTCTCACACCACAAACTGCCCTGCATACGTTACACAACTTTCATGTTAGTAATCTTCAACATTTGATACAAAATATATATTTTAATTCCGAATCATGTCGTGCACCTTGAAAGCATAGCCATGGGTGTGATGGCCAAGGAACCTTGAAGAATCGCAACGGATAGTCCTGGAGCTTCTTTCTCAATGACAGCACGCGTGGCTTCCGGTGTCACATCACGAGGAGAAAAGCCCGTCCCTGTAAAAAGTTTCATGAATGAATTGTATGACTTAAAAATATTTATAGCTTTAAATTATGGCAAGGTTGATAGTACATTGTTAGCAACAAAATTGACGGCTATTACCTCCTGTTAAAAAATAAATAAAAAACATCATCATTTAGTTGAAATCATAAAGCCAAAGGGCAATCTACTCCAAGTGTTTAATATGCCAAGACTAACCAGTTGTTAAGATGACATCGACCAACGATCGATCACACCAATCTATTAGCACAGGCTACATAAAACAAGAATTTTGTAAATATTCAAAGATTAAGATAACGCAATTACTAAGTACTGGATAGTGAATTTACCAAAATCTTGACAATTTCATCAGGTACGCATAGTCTTTCAGAGACAATTCCATCTGTAACAAACAAATAAAATGGGTGTGAAATGTTTACTAAAAATTACAATAATTATAATTTATAAATAAAGAAATGTATTTTAAAAATTGAAAGTATGTACATAAGCATTTGTACCATTAAATTCAGTTGCTATACAATTAGCCAGACTCTCTCCACTTTTATCAATTGCTTCACCTCTGGAACATCGATCACTTACTGGAGTAAAAAATGGCGAAAAAGTAGGAATTATGTAATGACCTTTATTTGCAAAGAAATTTAATTATTCAAATTATTGGCACGTAAAAATACCGGTTAAAATCCCGAATCGACAGACAAAACCTTCCATACTGGTTGTGTTATTGGGCAGCACGTTGTTGGACTTTGCTGGTAAGGGTTCCATTGCGTAATTTACAAATACAAACTAATGACAAATAGTAAATAATCAAGGCAAACTACAATGATACCTTAATTTTAGTAAATCACATTTAAAAACTTATTTTTGGTGGACGAGTAGACATGCTTGGGAGACGGAGGGAGAAAAGAGGCGGCCGAAGTTTTTTTCCGTCGTTTTCTGCCAATTTCTGCTCGTTTTCTTCTTTTTTTCTGTCCATTTTTCCAGTGATTTAATCAATTCAAAGCAGAATAATGACTGTCAAGACAGAGAAAATTGATACTGTCAAGAAGCACTTCGAGTGTGTCGTTTGGTAAGTAATACATCAACAATAAACATTTCCTGGAAAATCATGATATCAATTGACATTGTGAAAATGTATTTCAGTACTGGAGAGTTCAAGAGTCCTGTCCAGGTTCAATGTGGGCATATTTTTTGTACAACATGTTTAAAAAGACTTCAAGAAAAATCCAGTGCATGTTGTCCAGAATGCACAGGAAGTCTGACTCGTCGTGGTGGTTTGAAACCACGGGAAGATGTAGAAGAATTGTTTAAAGCTTTTACCAAATTACATACTGCCTTTCAAAATGACAACCAAAAGGTACAACCCGTGACTACAGTGGTAGTGAATGACAATGGGCAACATCGTTCAGAGTCTGCCATCGTCTCCAAACCTGTCAATCAAGGTCCATCAAGCAGTAAAACTAATGGAGCGGTTGTTACACCAAAAAAAGCAATTCCTGTAGAATCATCTGAGAATGGCAATTATAAGCGGCCCAAAGTCGTAATTACAACGGTTGCTAAAATACCTATTCCACAAATTGAAAAGAGACCATCTCTACCACCTGTTCACTCTAAAGATGCTTTGGAAATTTTCCATGATGAATCTGAAGATTTATTTCCTGTTTCAAATAATGAAAACGAAGTCAACAACATGGAAATTTCAGAATGTACAAGTCAAACAGAATCGCCTCTTGATTTATCTATAACACTTTCTAGTTCTCAGATGGTTCGTAGAGAAAGCATGAGGCCTAAAGTTGCTTTTCAATCTGTTTCTCCATCAGTTGCATTGGATTTGTCCTTGTAAGATTCATAACAAACTCATATTTCATAGGAATTTTTAGTTTTAAAATAGTTTTAAAATGTATAATATCATGATGTAAATTTGATACATTGCAAATATTTTGTGTTTGTGTAGGAGTAACAAAAGAAAATTGGATAATTCAGAATTACTTGATCTACACTCTTTCTCTGAATATTCATATCCTCGACTGGACTTGAAGCACAAAATTTCTGTTCGTAAAAGTTTGGATGAAGAATTTATGAAACAGCAAATGCCAGCGAGACTTTTTTCTCCTCATCCTTACATTCCAAAAAGTTTTGTAAAGGGTCAGAATGATACAGATATGACCAAAACTCCGTTGAAAGCAATAATGAGTCCACCCTCAAACTTCAAAAGGGTCAAGTTTGTCAACAACAACAATGACAAGACAATAAATGACGTACATGTGGGGGAAAGAGATATAATTAATGAGAATAATGGCCAAGGAAAATCTTTGCAAAGTTTGGAGAAAAATCAGAAAACAGATAGTACTGCACCAATACCTAAACCACCAAGGGCTAAGCCACCAAGTTTTGATGGAAGCCAAGATCAAATGACTTGTCGAAGTGACAAAATTATAGCAGAGTTGGATTTAGACTCTGTCCTGAGTCCCAAAACCAATAAAATGACATCAGGAGAAAGAAGAGTTAGTACAGACTGGAAAAGTCCAAGTCCAAAAAGATTGATTCAAAAACCATCCGTTCAAAATGGTAACAATAGTGCCATAAAATCTCCCACAAAGGCTAGAACATCATTGTTTAACAATAATGAGAAAGAAGATGTGATTGATGTTGAAAGTGACTCTTCAAATGATTCATTTCTTTGTTCAACTCCAAAGCGGGAAGAAAAATTACGTCTGAATCAATCAAAAGGAGGAACATCCATCGTCACTGCACTCAAAGGAAAGATCTTGTCACCTGTGAGAAAAATTCCAAGTTCTGTAGCTACAATATTTCAAACACCAAATACCATCTTAGGAACTGCTTCCACTGTTCCTTCATCTGAAATTCAAGATTTTGATAAACACACATCATCAGCAGAAATGTTTAGCACTCCACTTGAAAATGAGAATTTTGAAGATATGGAATTTCCAGACGATTCTTTTGATGAGAACGACTTTGATGACATTGAAAGTGAAAAGAATATCAAGGGGAAACGTTCACCACGTCATGATGACCACAGAGTTGAGAAAACAGAAACAATAAAGGATATTGCAAATTTTCAAACACATGGGGAGGGCAAACAGTGGAATCAGCGATCTCTTCCATCATTACCATCTAAGGAATCTCTGTCTACTCCACCAAAAAAATTTGTTTTCTGTGCCACAAGATTAAGTCGTAAACAGTTAGAAAAATTGGACCTATTAGCAAAGAAGTATGGTGGAAGTGTGGCAAGTGACTATCAAGATGATGTTACACATTTAATTTTGACTCTGGACAATGACCGTGTCCAACAAACGATGAAATATTTGTTTGCCATTGCGGACAAGAAGTGGATTGTTGTCTTTGACTGGGTTGAACAATGTCTTCAACAGAATAGAATGGTTCCTGAGGTAAATCATTTCATGACCAAAAGCTACATTTTCATTTTGTTTAATTAAATTTATTATTCACATGCCATTCTTTCTGAATTTGTTGTCATTAGACTCAATATGAAACATCCAATTACAACTTTGATCGTTGTGACGAAGGCGTACGGTCATCCAGAGTATCCAAAACACGTTTATTTGATGGATATATATTTCATGTTTCTGGCACTTTACGAAGTAGTGGGTCAACGAATGAAACTTGGAGGGTACTTACTACTTACATCAAAATATCTCTTGTTAGCAAACTAGAAAATTTAGATTTATATGATCTTCAATTCATCTTGACATCTTCTCCCTATTAGAATCTACTGACGAAACTGGGTGGAGTAGTACTTCTAGAGACAAAAGACATTACAAAAGATGTTCTGATTGTAGGAGATTCAACGGACCGAAGAGAAATATATGAAGGTACTTAAACAGAATCTACTTTGCACTTGTGACTTTTTCAATTTATTACAATGAGTACATCACTGTACGTAACGTATTGTACGTTATTAAATAATTTGGGCTCTAATCTTGTTTTCAGACTTTTTCAAGACATATGGGGCTATCACTGTTTCTTGGGAATGGGTCCTAGACTGTATCACCAGTTATTCCGTAATGCCATTAATTAAAGATTATTACCTAATAACCAAGTTGAATGGACCCGAGCGACGAAATTATTCAGTTTTGTCGCCACAACTTTTCCCATAAGCTTTCATGTTTTAATACCTCTTTTTGTAGTCCCCAGTTAATTATTTTAAGACTTTGACAACTACCCGATCAATATTTCACTCTTATTACATTCGTTAGTGAGGATAATTATATTTATAGAGTGTGACAATTAATTTTTCTTATATGAATTCTCGTGATAATGTATTTGTTTATCACTACAAAGTTTTTAATACGTTGCTTACAATAAAAAAACTTATTCTTTATAGACTTATCGTAAAACAATAGAGTATTGCTGAATAATTTGAATTGGAACATGCATTATTTGTTTTTGTATAAACAAAAAGTAGAGTGGTAGAAAATCAGTCAAACTGATAATGCCATTTTGTATGCAATTTCAAAATCTCATTCATAAAATTTCATTTATTCAAAACTTTCCTTCTCGAGTTACAATAACTTGGAACGGAAAATTCTCTCCAGTTTGAAAATTAAATTCCAAGAATAAATATAGTAGAGTAAATATCACAGTTTACAATTTATGTACATATTTTAATTTTTATAATATATTTTTCATCGCAATTAAAATCAGAGCAATGGCAAAAGAAAAATAAATGATAGACGACTAAATTGACGAATCATAACAAGGAGAACTATCGTATGGTACATTAATGGAATAATAATCGTTTCAAAACATTTGTACTATACAACCTAACACATCAAAGAAGGATAGGGGAAGTCTGAGAGTATAAAATATTCTATTGTCTCCGTTATGAAAAAAACTTTTCTTTTTGTCGTTATACCTAATTACTTATTAATAACAACAATAGAATTGCCAGCGTTTCCTCTCAATAGAGCTGGGCTGACTATCTTAAATTTCTTGATGAATGTCATTGATTTTATAGCTCGTTCCATAAAAATTTAATACTATAACTTTAGCCTCATCCCTCTTCCAACTTGACAAGAGCGAGATTTTTGTTTTTCACTTTCCTCGTTCTCTTTAAATCTTTAAAAAATTTGAATCAAATCAAGTACAGCAACGGTACTTCAACTAAAAGTCTCTTCATAATAAAACATGAATCTTTAGGGATGTACATAATAATGTTGAGCAATATGTTTGCATCATTTTGAAAAATAAAATTAAGAAACGTACCTTTATCATTGACCACAGTTTTATACATCTGAAGCATGTTAGAAATGACAACGAAAAGTTTCGCGCAGTTTCTTATATTTCTTTTCCATAATTAACCGTTACATCAGTTACGATTTTTCATGTAATTTCAGTTTAATGTCCTACTAGAGCTCTTTGTCCTATAATTAGCTGTATTTTCTTCATATAAATTAACAAATAAGTCATGAATTGTTTTCACCTTATGTCTTTGCTATAATTCTAATGGTCTCTGCTTGTTAGCACTCTCATTATAATTTCCCAACAAATCTACGTTTAAATTAAAAAAAAAATTATGAACATTGCTCAAAGTTTATGACAAGTGTAGATTTTTGTTGTTTTTTATCAAAATAATAGCTGCATAAGCAAATTTCGAAACTTAATTAATGAGAAAAAATGTATAGTTAATTTTTAAAAAAAATTAAATTGAAAAAATAAACCAACAATGACAGATTCTTAGTTGGCATTCTCTAACTTAAAATACTGTAGTCATGTTTGTCTGTTGTCCGTTTCTTCGTCGTGGTAAGAAGCAGGAAGCAAAAGTTTGTCGGTTAAACTTGATAGGAAGTGTTGAGACAAAAGATAAAATTAACACGACCATGATTAATAATACATGTATATAAATTAATTGGATGTTTCCATAATATCTAGAAAAAAATCAGCAACATCTGGGGTCGTCCAGTAAGCAGTATGTGATGTGAGAGCAGCTAAATAACTGCTTGATAAATTACTTTCCCTGCGAAAGAACAAAAAAGAAAAAAATTTAGTTGGTTTGTGTTTTGGCGTAGAATACCAAGTTGATTAAAATTGCACCAGTTGTTGAATTCATGGGGGTAGGAAAGTTCGTCAATTACCTGAGAACGTAGTCCATACGATATTCCAAATCTAAAAATAAAGAAACAAAAATCAATAGTCATGTCAGAACATTTTCTATTTGACACCTTGTGTTTTTTCCTCCTCATAAAATAAATACGAACTAAAACTACATAATTGGTGAGAGACTATTCATTCAAACTACAAAAGGGTTACTAGGAAGTCAGTTAGATACAATAAAACTTTCATTGCACTCATATGCATATGTAATGACTTTTACACTCTGTCATAAATAAATCAATAATCTGCAATACTACATGTAGGACGGAAAACCTTGTTCAATTTAAACAACAAACATGTCAAAGCATAACAATCCACCATCGGCACCATCTAATAAATATTTAATTGTCTCATGAAGAAGATGGTAAAACTAACCATTGGGAACAGGAGGTACGACAGAATGTACTGAGTCGTCACCAGCTTCTCGCCGATATTCTCCAGAATTTAAACCAGGTGGAGGGGAGTTTAGATAATTCATTGAAGATTCTGGAGACTCAGATCTTTCTACGTGACCTTGTTGTAGCTGTTGTTGTTGTTGTGGCTGCTGCTGTTGTGGCGGAGCGAGACCTACTTCATTAAAGTCTGGAGGAGACCCCATTGCAGATGCCTCATTAAACTCATTTTGATTCTCTGGAGATTTCCAATTCCATTTCATCAAATTGAGCCAGCTCCAATTTGAATCTATATTGAATTTTTATTAAAACAATCATTAAGACTTAATGATTAAGTTGTATTTCACAAATTTTTGTAAAAAGAACTCTTTTTACTTTAGTAATTCAATATACTATACTACGAGTACTATGCTTTCTATGTAATGAAAGAAGAGAGAGAGAAGCCAATGTATAAATTAAAAAATTAAAAACCTTTAGAAGGAGTTGGTGGAGTAGGTGGAGATTTCAGACTCGAAGAATTTGAACTAAAGGCTGTCGTACTTGTTGATATTGTCGTTCCGGCTAGAGTCGTGCCACCCAAAGGGTATGATGAAACTGGAATCATTGTAGAACGGTGAGTGGAAGAAGTCGATTTGAGAATATTTAGCTGACTTTGATTCTGTTGTTGTTGTTGCTGTTGAGCTTGTTCATTTTGTTGTTGCAATTGTTGTTGATAAGCTGTAGATGAAGATGATGGACCATCAAGCTTTGATGATTGTGGTGGTTGGTGTTGCGTTGTTGGCACTTCTCTGTATATCAGTTCTTTGTCCATTTCATCATATTTTTGTTTGACTAATGAACCACTTGGATGAATTAAAAGTGGAGCAATCCTCATGTAATACTTATTCAAAAGTGGTTCCAATCTACAATATTAAGAATTCAAAAAAAAATAAATCATTATAAAGTACACTTGAAATGATCCAGTTTTTCTATTTTTATAATATTTTTTGGTCATATTACAGCCACACCCTTGTGCCCTGTATTTATATAAAAAGGCTATGTACAGCTTTCCACCTGTCCTTTTCTTTTTTAATTTATTTATTTCAACATTCATAGCAATAACATTATAGCTGAAAAGTCCGAATACTCTATTTACGTCATATGTGACGTCTATAACTACACCAATATACGAGTTATGTAATATTAAATTTATTTCAAATGTTGGCCTAAGGTTCAAAGCTAAGACTAGGCCAATCAATAATTAAAATGGAAACATAAATGTCAGAAAAAAGGATGAACCTGTAAGCGACTGGATCTGATGGGTGGAAGATATTATAAATGCGCTTGCATAAATTTGGTGGTAAAATATAAGAACGCAGGTCAGGATTATGTGGTTCCTTCCATCCTAGAAAAGAAATTAAAGACATTTAAAGATTTTTGAGAATGACAAAAAAATGACTTGATGTTATAATGCGACACTGTTATGCATAAATATTTTAAATTAAACACTCACTTAATGCTAAAAAGACTGCCAAGGGACTTCCCAGACAAAAGAAATGTTCTAGCTTGAATAAAAGTCTGGGTTGTTCAGGCACTGTTAAACAAAAAAAGACAAAATTAGAGCATGTTATGAGTCTAACCAGCATGATGATCTATAAATAAATATGTAGAACTAACAATTAACTCTTTTTTTTGACAAAGCAAAACGTTTTCTAATGATTTAAATTAATTAATTTATCTACTGTTGAAACATAATGATAAATTATCATTGATAATAATGTTTCTTACTTTTATCACTAGTTACATCATCAATCACAAGAATGCCTTCATGATTTATTTCTTCATTCGTGTCTATTCCATTCATCTGGGATCGAACCTGGAAGGAAAATAAAAAAACCATTAGTTTTATTATGGTTCACTTTGACGTAGTAGTGGTGGGGAATCCAAGAATACAACGAGAGAAAGGAGAGAAAGTAGGCAACAAGATGAAAAAAGATAATAAGGTTTTTAGATGACCCATGAGGATAATAGACTAGCATGAGGAAAATAGCCTCCAAATACAATTCTTTGTTTCACACAAACTTGACTTGATATTACGTTGGTGGTGATGACGAAAGAACGAATACTATGAGCAGTTTCAAAAGTTAACCTTATTCAATTAATTTATTCTACAGGCTGGTGTCTTAATCAAAACCATATGTTGTATCTCGTACTCAAGTTTGTAAGAAACTTTGAAGAATTACAAGATACACAACAAACGTCAAAACGAATTTTATAAAATAACAAATAACACAATATTCCAATTTTTTTGTGTACCTCTGGTCCAGAAGTTGTAGTCATTATATCGTATGTAATTACAGCCCCTAGAGAATGAGCAAGAACAGACTGGAAAAAATAAACAAAATGAAACAAAATTAGACTTCACCTTTAAACTTGTCAAATGAAAGAGAAAGAGGAATCATAAAGACTTCGTTCGTACCACTTTTCCTCCTCTTGCCTCAAAATTTGGATTACCTATGTCAGTCAATAGTACAAGGAAAGACACGTAAGATGTAGAAGAAACCATGAAAGCAAAAGAAAACATTTATTAAAACCACAATGACACATAATGAGGTGGAGTGTGTGTTATATTATCGTTAATTTCTCTGTACTTACGTTTGACAAAATTGGAGTAAATTCTGTTGAGCTCACTCCTCAATGCATTCTGAATCTAAAAACGTCAAAAAAGTCATGTGAGATATTTTAAAATAATTACATATCGACTACAGTGAGTAGTCTTTTATTTATCCCAAGTTAATTTTTTTAAGCAGTGCTTACGTTCACTTTATAGAGCGGACTAGTATAATACATAATATCCATAGCCGTTGCATTCAGCATTTGTCGAAGGCCCAATAATTTATGTGGAGTGATAGCATCCACAATATCTGCAACAAATTATTTCAAAAATTTAAATAAATACCGTACATGATTTAAAAATGACTACTACAAAAGTTCATTTAAATATGTCAATTGTCATTCACGATCTTAGGTAATCAAGTAATTATTCAGTCTCCTTACCACCATCCAACTTGGCAGCTGATCGCCACTCAACAGGGAAAAACTCAGCTTTTTGTCTGCAACCAACCTCGGATTGAGGATACAATTGTTTTCTTAACGTCGCCACGCATTCACGAAAGCTAAAAATCAATACATTATATAATTGTTGTTCTACTCTAATCAAAATAAAACATTTTCAATCCCTTTCTAATGTACTTGAAAAGTGAAAATACAAATTTTCTGACAGTAAAAATAAAATAAGAACCAGAAAAAGATTTAAAATTCTTACGCCGCACAGTTTCGAACAATTCGTCCTGAAATTTTAAAAGGAAAAAAATGACCATTAATAAGTTACTTTATATTCAATTTATTTTTCTGAAAACAAGGCAAAATTTCCAATTTTCTCATTTAGAATATTTAAATTTTAATTAATATTCCCTCACCGGTATCCATTTTCTGTCCAATTCCATGAACAACAAAGACAATGTGATTAATTTCTGCTGGTCTGTCAGATAGCATACATGGTTTAAAGTAGCCTCTACAAATCCTATGCCCACCTAGAGAAAAATAAAATGACCAGAAAAAATTAGGGCTGTCATTGAATCTCATTAAAAAGTCTACACAATTAAAAATAAGTAGAAAGTTGCATAGAAATTTCTTTACAAGAAAAAAATGTATGTTCTACTTCAGTAGCGTAAACTAAATGTTCAGTTTATAAAGTCCTAAACTTTGAGTCGGGTAATTTGACAACTCATGCAATTGTTCCTGACAACAACTTATGTATATAAATGGATGATAAAGTGGAAATGGAACAGAAATTGAAAAAAGTACTACATCTGCATCGATAATACTCATATATGTACACAGGTACACACAAGGGAATTCTCCGACAATATAATGTGTTTAATGCTCCTTAGAGTTTCAGAGTGTTGCATAATAGATGAGCGTTGACTCATCAGTTTGAAAGCCAAGTCAGTGACTAACTGAGTGCATTGAATTAAAAATGAGTTGCAAAAAAATATGTTATACATAATATATACATATAGAGAGTATGTGAGGTACCTCTCAGGGAAAGCATCTGTAGGATGGACGACATTTTGAACACGGCCTTACTGTACAAATGTATTTCGGTTGCACTTGTCCAGTCAACATGGAAATCCGTAAAAGAGACACGATGAGCCACTGGAGAAAGACAACATAAAGTACATCAGTAAATAGAATAGAGCAGTATAGTCTTGTATGTATCATGAAAATTACTGTCCTAGTCTTCTTTTTATATAATATACAAAATAAGTGACGAAACTATACATCATATAAAGAGTAATGTTGTGTATTTCAAAACTTTTCTCTTGTATACATCTAAAGTTGTAAAAGTTTTAACACGTCGTCAATGTTGTGAATCCAAATGAATCAAAGCCAAGAAGAAAATATACGGCTAAATATGTAACAACTTGTATCAAACTATGTACAAGTTGTGCAGCACAACAAAAGCCTACTTTATGTTCCCTTTAATACTTTGTGCTCATATCTTGTCGAAAAAAGCTAATAACTTTCTCATTGATTAACAAGATTATATTTTTCATCATCATCTTTGACAACAACAACAAAGAGGGAATCATGGCCTAGAATAATATACGGCTTGTTACAAATAAAAAAAGAAAGAAAATTTGCTCTAACCTTGTTTATTCTTTTTTGTGGGACTTTCTGGTAAAACTTCTACATGCTGAGTGACGAGGGACGCTCCACCAAATTTTTCTAGATGCTCAATTTCTAATAGGACAAAAGAGAGATGTTAATAATTTGATACATATGCGTATAAATAAATATATGTGTCAAAATGAATAAAGTCTCACCTAACTTATCCGCATGAAGAGCGTCAATGGGTTGCCATGTTCCGTCATAAAACCAAGTTCCTCTACAAATTTGGCATAAATCGGGCCAATAAGTGGCGTAACAAATATTATGCTCCAAGTCCACCTTAATTTCAAACAAGTAAAATGTAATTAAATTAATAAAAAATTAAATATCGTCAACAACACCAACACATCATTATCAATATTACGTTACCTCGTACAATCCACCACGAACAATGATAATATTATCCGAATTATTTGGTGGAGGAACAGGAGGCCATTGTTGACGAGTAGAAGTGGATGATGACGGTGGATTTTCATTTTTTGGACTCCCATTTACAACACCACTATTAGTAGTACTATTTGGTCCAGACCATTCCAACCACTTTCGTGTAAAAGATCTATAAACTCTTTTTGTCCGACTGTTATTTCCTTTACTAGGTGTTGAGGATGACGAGGACGGTTGCTCATGCTGTAATACTTGTGACTGTGTTTGTTTATGATTGAAAGATGGGGAAGAAGATGTAGTCTCAACAGGTATATTACTAGACGATAGGACTGTCGCTGGATATCCTCGACCATTCATAAGATTCTGTCTTCTAGAGTCTACAGAGTCATACGAATTCTCTACATCTCCAGTTCTTGAATTGCACTCGTTTTCCTGTTGACCCACTAGCTGATCTTCTTCTTCCCTTAGCACCTTTAAATTCAAAGAATCAATAAATTTAGGAACAAGAAAAAAAATTTCACGGAATCCATACAAATGTTCACACAACAACAGCTTAAAAAATTATTTTTTTTAAATAATCTGTCATATAAAAATATTCTTACAAGAAATCGATGTCTCTCTTCTATTCTCATAGAGTCATAGCCAGTGAATGGTAGCCAAGTTTTATCCGTTTTGTAGAACCACCGAACGTATTCCTACATTATACATATGAAGATGTTTAAAAAATGTACTTAATATGGACAATGTCAAAGAGGTTGGCGTATTGCGTAAAGTTAATAAATTAATCATAGAAAAGTTGTACCATTTTTAATTCTCTGACTACATTTTCAGTTCCATAATAGGCTTGACTTTCACTACTATCTGACTGTTTGACTTGCACTTCTTCCGTGCCGTGTGGCATTGTTGATTCTGATGAGGGAGACTTTGTGAGGAAAGGATTAGGAGGAAGAATACTGGTTGACGTATTTAGATTTAATCCTTCGACGGCATTTAAATTCATTGTATTGTATTGTTCATCAGTGTACTCAGTGTAGCTACTTAAGCTCGGTGAAACTGGAGACAAGCTCTGAAAATAAAAAAAAATCGTACGGGTTAATTTGAAACATTTTAGGATCATTTATAAGGATCATAGATCATAACACTAAATTCTTTCCATAAAAACATTATTCAAAGTCCAACCTGAAAAGCTCATGCTAATAAACACCAAAAAAATGTTTTGAAAAACTGAAAAAATTTACCTGAATGAATATCCTCTTATCGCTATCGCTTAAACTTGAACCTAATGCTTCCAACTGATATGGTGTATCAATATAGTCCAATTCTCTTTGCGGGGGATCATTAATACCAGGCATGGGAATGGGTCTTGTCTGTCGATGCATAAATTCTTCAAATGTTTCTTCCTTCTGGAAATCTCGTCTTTGGTTACCTAGTCCAACAATTTAAATATTTAAAATAATTAATTGTCAATAAATAGTATTTATGTAATACACATCATATCCTAAAGAAATATAAACTAATATATGCTGCTCTGTACTGTGTACAGTGTACAAATATTTATCTTGCCATCAATGTAGATTAGAATCGCACATCATAAGTGATCATAAAACTAACATTGTGAATTCCTATCAAATTAGTGAGTGTACGCCTTTCTTGTTGTACAAATTTCTTTTACGACGAAGAAACAAACAAATGAAGTTGTAACACGTCAAAAAATAAGGTCAAACCATTACTAAAATTATGTGACATGTACATAAAGCATAGAATGTGAATAATTTAATAAGTAATAATTATGACTTACCAGTTTCCGCAGAGAATCTAGAGTATAGATTAATTTCGGAATTTCCTTCTTGACTTAATTGTACTTGCACCATTTCATCCATCTCTTCATCGACCATTAGAGCAGGGCCTAACATGCTGAGAGTATGTTAGGAAAAAAGTGCATTTATGAAATATTTTCAAAATTTACAAAAAAAAATCATTCGGCTATGATAGAACCATGTTCTCTCATGTACTTGTATAAAATAATAATTTCCTTACCTTAATTCTGGTGGATAGTACGCCATTCTACTCTTATAATAATTATTACTTTGTGCTTGAGCTCGTCCGTCCTCTCGATACCTTAATGAATTACTGTTATAATTACGATGATTCGGATGAGTGTAGGTATTGGTATAACTATGCTGTTGTTGTTGACTGTTACAACTAGACGATTTTGAAGAAGAACTCGAAGAAGGAGATGAACTTATAACTTTACTCTGACTCAAATTAGTAGGTGTTGAAGCTACTAACTGTTCACTACTTGGGTAATAATAATAACTACCTTGACGATTATTAGGACTACTATTATAACTTTGACTATTTTGAGTTTGACTATGACTACTACACTGACTGAGACTATTCCTACTATTTTTTAGGGTTAGAGGAGACTTTGGACTATGATTACTACCACTACTATTAAAACTGGTAAATTTTGATACATTAGGCAGCAAACGCGCTTTACGTGTTTGCTGCCTTTCTGATTCCCTAATCGACTCAATTCTGAAGGCTGGTTACCAACAATTTTATTATTTATTTATTTTTTCAACAAAATTCAAAAAAAAAAGTTTGAAAAAAGAAACAAAATCTTTTACAGTAAATAATTCACTTGGCCCTTGTTTTTTTGTTTGACACTGTGAGCGTTTTTTGTGCAGTTTCCACACTTTCTCTCAATTCTCTCTTTTTCTCTAAATATTGATTCGTAGCTAAGAGTTACAATTAAGTATAATTGTAATGGAGAATTTCATTACTATTCATAAATCAAAATATTTTCTCTAATTCTTCGGGGGAATATAATAAACCTAATAAATAACTACTGAGCTTATTTATACAAAGTTCTTCTTGCTTGAAGGGTACAACAATTAAGAGTACAAATGTTTGAAGACGAGGTGGAAGAGGAAGATTGGATGAACAGTAAAGAATTTTCTTGTTTGCAGAACATTCTCCAGATGAGAGAATTTTATGTTGGTGATGATGATGATAATGACGTGATGTTAAAAATTCTGATGAGATACTTTTTGGTCAATAATTAAAAAGTTGTCAGGGGACTAGGACAGGAAAGGGAAGAAAGAGAGACAGAGAAAAAAGAAGGCCTATAATAGGAATAAATGGACCCACGATGGCACAATAGAAAAATGGGAAGAAGAAAATTTCAGCAAGAAAAGAGAAATCTACTCTACAGATCGTCTTTCTTGCTTCTGCCAGTATGAGACACAAATTTAGAGCTAAAATATTGTACGAAATATATAGAAAGAGGGGGGGGGGGGTAGTATAGGTAAGAGGAATAGCAGCAGTGCGGAGTCAACAAAACAAGCATTAGACCAACTCCGAATTCCCTATATTCACCGAATTCGGGTGACGCATGAGCGGAGCGTTTGTAATTCCAGCTGTCATGAACTACAACTACTACTACTTGGAACTAAAATTAACATCAATCAATGTATACACTGTCAGTTTTCATAAAATGTTGTAATAGGGCTTTGAAATTATACTACATTCAGGTTATAAAAAAAACTCTTTGACTTGTTTCCTCCAAAACACCGTGTGGCCGTTCACAAAATAAAATCACACAGATGTTAAAAATTAATTGATCAATTGAGGAGTAACAACATCGAATAACACAATTCTGCAAAGGTTAGATAAATGAACAGGAGCTATAAAAATTCAAAGCTTGCTCGATATATTATGTACACTATAGAAAAATACGACCATATAAAAGTTAACTTGAAGTAAATATGTACTTACATAGTATGCAGAGCACACATAGAATGAAAGATAAAACCCGGCATCCGTCTGTTTATGTTTTGAAATGTCCGTACGATTTATTCAGACAATATATATTATAGAAAGTAGCCAGTTAAATTCTAATACGAAAGTCGAACATGTTCAAATATTGATAAACATGAGATGAGGAGAATAAGAACAAAAAAAATTATATTGTAAACTAACCAAAGTGAAAAATTATTAATTGTTGATGTTTGTATTGGTGTCCACATCGGCATCGACTTGTACAATTATTTTTTGGGACCTTCCATTCAAGACGAAAAAAGACGATGGAAATTTACCAATCCGTGCTCCTGTAATGCTCATCATCCACGGTGGAATAAATGTGACCTTCACCACTCAAAAAGTCAATCGTATTTCTGTTGGTACACAAAATATATTAATACATCTATAGTCATCTCGAGGCGACATTACTAAAAAGTGTTAGTAAACACTAAAGCCTAATAAAAAACTAACAAAACAAAACAAACAATGATCATTATGATAGTAAATGTGAAATCTTACTTGATATCCTTTTCACTCAATTTATTCTTTAGATTCGCGACAATTTGCATCACATGAGCCCCTTCCTCTCCTTTGACACTCTGTACAACATAGAAATATGACAATGTGATTAATATTAATATTTAATATTTGAGTTTTAAACGACAAAAAGTTTAAGCCAAATATTAGAAATACCTGAATGCAACGGAAGACCATCGACTGATTAGGCGTGAGACCACTAATTCCTGAGCCTCCCAAAGATGCACTCGTTTCATTAATGGAACTGCCAACCATTGAATTGGTCATTATGGACGTATTCATTCCACCTCCACCTCCTCCGACTCCAGTTCGAAGTGCCTGCAAGACAAAAATATATGCATTAAAATTCAGAAATCATTTATAATGACAAAAAACTAGTATACCTCTTGTTCCTTCAATTTTCTGAGCTTGTTTGCAACTTGGAGAACTTCTAGGCCATGGCAGGTAACTTCGTTCATGTCAAGGACAGGCGCTGCTTTATAGATGATCAAGTATTTACTCCCTGAACCTCCCTTTTGAGTACGCAAAGATCCCATGACTCTTCCATACGTCCCTTCTTGTAGTATTGTTGGTTTTACTGACGAATTCTCCTGCAAATAAAATTAAAAACATATAACGAAAGTTAATAATAATTATAGTCAACAGTGTTGACTCAACATTTAAACTGACACAACTTTGAAAATTATCCCGATAATTTGAGACTTACACTGTCGGATCCTGTATAATTTATTGTTTCGATACTGCCGGTTTGATCATCAATTGTAAAGGAGATTTTGGTACTTGATACATCCACATGTGTAACTAATCCCACAATGCAGACCTAACGGAGATATACATAATAAAATCAGTCAGTCATATTACCGAATCACATAAGTAAATTCAAGTTGTCCAACATTCATTATTTCGTTTTTCTTACCACAGACACTTCTACATCTTCAATTCGAAGCGTTTCCTCCGTGCTTGATAAGAGCTGCCTTATTGCAACTGGAACGATATTTGTACTTCTCTTCACCTATTTTGTAATTGGATTCCAATGATTAGAAAATGACATTCCCGTACAATGATATAGAAACGACATAGCAAAATGTGTTCTTGAAAATTAACATGTTTATACCCTTGCTCCAGCTTTCCCATCTCCAGCAGGACTTGGAGAGGTCACAAATCCTCCTCCTCCAGCACCACCGCTGAAACTATTATCTGCACCACCTGTAAATGTCACAAAAAAAGATCCACCAAAAATGTCAATCGACTGACATCAAATTGACGTGTAAAAAACTTACCAGCGGCCCACATTATCAAACTATCAAAGTTTATACTTCTGAAAATTAAAATAATGTATCAAAAAAGTGTAAAATCTTTCTCCGACAACGTGACGATTATTTTACGAATCTAACAAAGGCAAAAAAGGCAACGAAAATTCGAACGTCTCGGCGCTACCGCACTTAAGGATGGCTCAATGGTATATGATGAATTTTCAATGAATTTTCTACATCAAGTTAAATGACATTAAATGTGTACTTTATTTTATTTTGCAATGACTGGTTTTCGGTGCATTTAGTTTCAGTTTACACATTAATTCCTTATATTAATAGTAATACATATAGCAGGAGCATAGTACATATTTATGAATTTATTTTAGTTCTACACATTACTAGAAAGTAGCAGTCAATTAAAAATATTTCGGTA
Organism: Arrhopalites spinosus; assembly: GCA_034700945.1. Taxonomy (NCBI): domain Eukaryota; kingdom Metazoa; phylum Arthropoda; class Collembola; order Symphypleona; family Arrhopalitidae; genus Arrhopalites; species Arrhopalites spinosus. Next base: position 38,968 of record JAQIVZ010000499.1, read on the forward strand.
AGCACAAAAGCCCGTACAAAAATTTACTTGATATAGGCAACATGACGTCATATGTGTGACAAATGTGTCTCCTTCACAAACAGCATGCAGAATTTATAAACTGATACACACTTGGGGAATGAGAATATATTTTTTAACATCAACCAGCTTATTGCTATACAGTGGGTATTACAATTAATGTTATTTAAGTTAACAATTTGTTAACGTACATATCTCCAGTATATTATATCTTCCTATTTGACACATATATTTTTCACTATAATGACCATTACACTACTGTATAATTCAAAACAGAAAAATTTACTTGTTTTTTAGTTATAGCAGTTGCACTAGTATCAGGTTAACGAGCCAAGTATGCGAATTTAAATTATAAGAATACCATCCATACATATTATTAATAATTACGGTTAAAATATTGATAATATCATTTTAAAGAAATCAGCATGCTTTCTTTTAGGCCAGCAGAACAGAAAGTGGAGCTAGGCCTTGTTGTTCTTGTATATCACTGACTCTGAGAAACAATAACTGGAAAAAATTTGGTAAATTTTATGGTATTCACTCCATAATTTTTTCATATAAATTAGTACGGCTATACTGGACTCAATTCTGTAGTAGATTCATATTACACTGACATCACCATAACTTTGATTCCATTTCTCGAGAGCTGCCAAACATTGTGGAGATGTACTTGGTCTTACTTTCTTTAATGAATCTTTAAAATCTTTAATTGAAATACTACGCATTTTTGACAAGTCCAAAGTTTTCACTTCTGATGAATTTAACCCTGTTTAGAAATCAAATTAAAAAAGTATTAAATATTTGTTTTGTGTAGACACGTAAAAGAAAAAAGTTTTTATAGTGCTAATACCTCTGATTGGGCCAAGAGCAGCATCCTTAGCCAGTGCCGTCAAATCACTGCCAGAATAACCATCAGTAAGCACAGCCAGCTCTTTTAGTTCTCTTGAACCAAGTGGATCTCCATGACTTGACAATAATTTTTGAAGTAAGGTGATCCGTGTTCCTTGATCCGGAAGAGATACGTAAATTCTTTTTGGAAATCTCCTACAATTATAATGAAAAGAGAAGGAGTGAATATGGAAATTTGCCAAAATATATTATACATTATATTTGACGAAAAAGTCAAAAAACCTTAGCGCAGCATCATCTAATTCCTGTGGCCGATTAGTAGCACCCATAACGAGAATCCTCTCCTCAGCTTGTGAATGTAGTCCATCAAATTCCACTAGAATGGCAAAATACAAAATAATAAGAAATATGCAAAAATATCTCCCATTTAAATTTCCAGTACAATGAATACAGTGTGTTCCGTAAAGTCCCGTTGTATATTAAAATTAACATACATATCAATCACATAAATAACTTGTTTGATTAACTTTTTCTGAACTCACCTAAAAATTCTGTCTTTAGTCTCCTACTTGCTTCATGTTCTGACTCTTTTCTCTCACATAGTAATGAATCAATTTCGTCCACAAATATTATTGATGGTTGTAGTTCTCTTGCAACACTAAATAAAGCTCGCACAAGCTTTTCACCCTCACCAACATATTTTGATGTCAAGCTCGAGGCACTAATATTGAAGAATCTTGAATTTGACTCGTTTGCAACTGCCTTGGCCAACTAAAAACAAAAAAGACAATTAATTAATTTTTATCCATTTTATTCCATATAAAAGCCGTACACAAGCATTCCACGTTTTTGCACTTAAATATCTATCAAATTATTTTTTAAAAGACAGGATAAATTCAATACTAACCATTGTTTTGCCATTTCCAGGAGGACCTTAAAAATAGTGAATTCAAACATTACACATTTTAATTGGAGATCAAAATACAGTATGTAGTTTAGCCATATAGGAGAAGAAATTTATACGCGTGCAGAAAATAAAATAATAATATACTAATATTGTCTATATCTATAAATGATAGACTACATATTATAATGATGTAATCTATGGAATATATGTACATTAATTGTAAAGATATTACAGCTACGACTATTATTATTACAGTGTAATACTATGTATAATAATTTTCATTACCGAATAAAAGTAATCCCCGGGCTGGGGCTCTTAAACCAGTAAATAATTCGGGTCGTAAGGATGGCAAAATAACAATCTCATCTAAAGCTTGCTTAGCAGCCTAAACATACCGTCAAGCAAACACAAAATCAATTTTTTGAAAAACTTCACTAACATAATTTTAAATTAAAAGGTTTGATGTAATTAATTATGTAAAGTATTATGAAATTAAAATTGATTCACAAATATACCTCTTGTCCAGAAATATCATTCCAAGAAACTAGTAAAATCATAAATAATTAAATATTGTTCAATATAGGTAATTGAATTACCGTAATTCAATTGTTAAATTAATTATTTTTTACTGTATGTTATACCTGGAGTTCCTCCCTCGATAATCTCATCAAGAATTAATTGGGCTAATTTTGTATCACATGAGCGAATTAATTTTATCTTTGTATCTGGTGCTGGCTTTGTACTTGTAGACGGATTATTACCACCTCCTACTACTCTTCTAGCGCCGACTGCTCCCACCTGCTACATGTAGAACATTTTTGCATGTCATTAATGAAAACGAAATACTTATTGTGAAATGGTATTTTTTCTTATGTGACAGTTCACAAAATAAAATAAAAAATTCTTCTTACATTGCCAAATTTTTTTGTTACTGGAGGTGTGGGTATTTTTCCTTTCAAAGGAGCTCCCGCAATACCTCCAGCAATCGCATTCTTTGACCCCATATTTCTTGGTAATGTATTGCTACTGCCCTTTGACACGGAATGTTTCGAGGGAACCTCTAATTTTCTTCCCGAATCTGTAATATAGTAAAATAGAGTGAACACCATTAATTGACCCGAGTCCCCCATATAATTACTTCAATAACTTATACATACAATGCCTACAAAAATCACGTACAATAAAATACAATAGAATATTATGTAATATAAATTAAATTTTATACAATATTACAACACATACAAAAACATTCATCAGCAAAAAAATGATAAGATATTTTAAACGACGCTTACTGATGTTACTATTAGGCTTGGGTACAGAGGGCTGTTGTCTTGTCGTCGGTCTATTCTGTCCTGGAGCTGGTACATGATTACTAGGAAAATTCCCTCTGTTGATGGGCAGTGGTGGTTTTGTTGTTGTCGTACTCTTGCTAGCCTCACTATCATCAGTATTACTGTTACTGCGGTATCCGAGTCTACTAAATGAAGAAGTGATACCCATAGTTATTCTACTAAAGCCATTTGCAATTGCAGATCCAGTCGACTCAGAATTGCCTTCATTTTCAAGCATTGGCATTGAAGTGGTTGGCTTTGCTTTGGGTCTGTACCGGGCATTGTGTAAAGGAGGATATGATGAATAGACTTCTTGTACCTCTTCCTCTATTGGGGCTTTATATTATGTTGACAAACAAAAATAAAAATAAAAAACGATAAAATTCATGCAAAATAATGTTAAATGGTTGCATTCCAATTCAAAAATACAAATATATGACAAAACACAAGAAGCAAAAATTTATTATTAAAGAAAAACAATGTTGTTGTACACATGTACACGAGGTATTATTATTTTCAAATTCCCTGTGTAGGAGCCTATCACCATATTTGTAGAATACACCTGTAACAAAGTCAGAAGTAGTCAAATTTTGATACTTACACAAGTATTCCAGACGTTCTTTTGCCATTGACATATTGATAATCATTTTCTCTTGTATCTTCTGAGCTCGTTCCCAATGCTCCCCCAATCCATTGCATTCTATTGCAATCCCTTTTTCTGAAATTTAAATTACATAATGATTTTAAAACTGCAAAACATATACGACAGTTGAAACTATAATATGAGTTCAACTTAATTTGTTAATAGACTAGTGAAATGTAAAAATACTCACGTAGTTCAGCAATACCCTTCTTATAAAGCGCAATAGCTTCTTCTTTATTACCTGTTCATAAGGAATTTTAAATGTAAGATTTGTAATTTACTTATTAAATCAAGAGTATACGAAAACAGAAAAAAATATTTAGATTTAGATAATATATATTATCTAAATCTAATGACATACTATTATTAGCTTCGTCAATTCTCAACGCTTTAGATATCAACTCAAAGGCTTTACGATGATGATGTTTTTGCCTTGCAATCAAAGGATCAGAAAGGCCAGGCCCACCTTTCATACTCATAGGCACGGAGGTACTGGGATAGCCACTCATGGTACACAAGTCTTGGTCACTAGTGGCTGTAAAATTGTTAATGTCAGATAAATTTGATTTCCAACTCTTGTCATTATCATCATCATCACTGTCTGTCGTTGTTTTATCACTATTATTGGGATACTTTTTTGGGAGAAAACTACTATAATCATTAAGGGACGAGTTTATATCTTTTAAATTTTTTTTGTCCTTGTCTATCTGACCTCGACATTTCTCTTTACGATTCCTCCAAAAGGTATTCACTGGTTTCCACAGGAGTAGGAGGAAGGCACGGAGAACAGCAAAGACTTGATAAAGGGTCAGGCCTGCCAGTCTGGCTGCCAGGTTAAAAACAAGTACAGCCGGTCTTGCAGCAATGTAGAAATTCCTTTGATGTACTGACCCAAACTGCACAGGACTTGTGACTAGTGATGACAGATTAATATTGGCTGGTTGTGGTGATTTAGATGATGGACCAGTTGCATGACCAACACTTCGGCTTCCTCGGCTGACACTATTTGGCAAGGATGTTGAGGAAGCATATGTTGATGAGGAGGATGATAGAGACTGATGTGGAACTCTTGAACCGAGGATTGGCGTTGATGGTGAAGAATAACCCGATTCTTGAGATAAGGATCTCTTGGACGGAGATCTAGGATTGAATTTTCGAGTCATTCACAAAATCGATGTTGGTTACATTACATTTTTGTTAAAAGAGGAAACTACAACGATACATGGGTTAGAGATGTTTTCGTAAAAGGAGTAAACTATTCAGCTTGTCTACAGTAGTATAGTAGTTTGAACCTTTCAATTTGTCCAATTAACGAAACTTTTTCCTTAATAATTACATTTTGTCATTGTCCATACAAGTAACTAGTGTAGGAGTTAAATATAGTGAAACACATACAATGTATTTACACAAAGTTTTGATAATTATTGCTACTATGTACATACACCCATGTAGGCAGTACGTGAGTTTTTAGTTTCAAGTATTGATCGTTTAGTTTGTCTACACCAATCTCAGGTTACGGCCTTGACTCTTATTTTGTTGGTCAATTTTTTTGATTGTGTGTCCAAGTTGAACGGTTTGTTAAATCGATTCTATTTTTGTACAAGTTTAGTGTGTCAATAGATTGAAAGTGTCAGCTAAAGGCAGTATAAATATAATTTACACTACAAATAATTTAATCAATGATACAAAATAAATTACAAAGGATAATAATAATGACTCACGAATTCTCCTCAAGAATAGAATTTCTTTTGGCTAATTTGTACCCTTTTTGAAATCTCTTCCATGAACAAAACTAGTAAAAATTTTGATATAACTAACTATTTGTACTTGAACTTTAATTGATCAAAATTTATTACATTTTAACTAAAACAATGGACAATCAATTCTCCAACGTTGACTATTTAATTATGGAAATAAATAGAATAAAAAATACGAAAACTACACTTTGATTTTTTTTGAATTCTTCCTCACTCAATCTGATTGGAAGCTTCTCACAAGCGGCCTTTCTCCTTAGCTTTCACTTTAATGAAAAAAACCACCAATTTTTGTCAAATAAAACGATTGCAACACAATGTATTTGGGATCACACGAAAGAGGAAAGAGAAGAAACGACCTATGACCAATGACATTTTGAACTGAATTAAATTATTTATTTATTGTGACGTTTAATGAAATGAACAAACTTGAATTTACATTGCACCTTTTATATGTATAGTCTTGAGAGAGAATGTGATGTGAAAGCAAAAATAACACTCCGAATTTCGTACTCTAAAATCCGCATCCGAGAAAGCAACTGCGCGAGTGAAAAGTCGTTGACTATAATATATACTCTAAAAGGGCTAGTTTTCCATATCTTATAGAGGATCACATGAGATGCTGTTTCTTTTACATCGACTCTCACGTTTCCAACTTGTTTTCTCAAAGTCAAAGTGAGAATCAACTTCAGTATAGCGTCAAGAAAGACAAAGTCACGAAAAAAAACTTAATGGATTTGGCCTTGAACGAAATGCGAATGTGGTTTGATGATTTTGTCTACATGTACAAATCCCTTGTCAGTACTAAATACAGCAAGAATTGAGAAAGAGAAAGTCCGTCTTTCACGGTAAAGAAGATACAACAAAGCACTATGCATACATTGTATATATTCAGTCTCTGTCATATTTGTAGTGTGGAGGTTCATTAAATATTTAACAGTTAAACTACATTTTCTTACTCGTTGTCGTTTGCGAATTTTCTCTGTTCTACATTTCTCTTGTACACGAACTCCCGAATCTTATCTCTGTGTTATCTAAGGTAATGTCTTAACTCGTACAAACTATCCCATGTTCTCGCTCCATCACCTACAATTCGGTTCATTATTATAATATATATATCTATAGTACACTATAGCTGGAATGCAAAAAGTTTTGAAGAGAAAATGTGTACTTTCTATTGTTATACACACTGTATATTGTACATACCATTTCTAGTACAGACTAGATAAGAAAATGAAGAGTACATTTTGACATGAAATTGCATTGTTCCATTTAATATTTTATTTTGTATATTATTGAATCAACAATAATACTTATACAATTTTGAATAACGTTAAATTAAAAAGCATCTCAAACAATGATCACAAATTATATGTTAAAACAATTTTTCTTCATTAATAAAAGCCACCGTACCAGCGATCAATACACTTGCCATGTGAGTTTAAATATCATTACAAGTTGTAATTTACAACAAAAAAAAACAGTGTTACAATAATGAGAACATAACCTAACATGTAAAGTTTTCAATTTTTGAAAAATTAGTACTTCTTAAAATTTTTATAGTTCTACTATGAAATTTCACCAGTGTGTTAAACTGTGAATCCAAATTTTAATTTTTCTCTATTTTATTCCTTTTTTGGTAGTTCCAAAATGACACCACTGAAGCTTGGTAGACTGATTTGATCAGATGTAACCGTCTCACTGAAAATTCAAATAATACAATGTATTACATACACCATTAAAATAATTGCTACTACTTTTTTGGTTCAAAATAAAACATGTTAATGACGAATGACTTACTTCATTTTCACACTAAGTGTGGCAACTACAGTGGCAGTTGCATCATCTCGGAATTCTTTGATGTCGGCAACTTGCTCTGTAGAGCCGAAATTGACGGCGACAATGTAGTCTGGCCCAGTGTTTCTACAAGAATATTAAAAAAATTGAAATGAGCAAGTCAAGCATATCGTACAAAAATTAGAGAAAATTATCAATTTTATAAACAATTATAAAATACACAAAAGAAATTACCGCTTCATAATAAATATATTATTGTCAGCTTGGCCATTCTTGCTGTGGTACTTGGTTTTTCCACCACCCAGCTCTGTCTGATTCATACTATCATGAAGTTCAATCAGTTTTTTGTACAAGTTCATCCTCGGGTCATCTATACACAATTTCATAAAAGAAAAAAATATTAGATTTCGTTTTAGTTTTTTATATAATCACAATAAACTCGTGAAAATTAGCTCACTGTCTCGAGGTTTGTTGAACTTCTCTGTGCTTCTATCCAAGACTCTGTCATTAGAGTCTAAATGAAACAAAAAATTAAAAATCGGGGTTAAACATTTTCCCACCATTAAGTCAATTAAATGATATGATCTCATGTATATATTAAGTAATTGCAGAAAAAACTCACTTGATCTAATGCCGTACTCATCACCATAGTAGAGAATTACTTGTCCTCGCAACATGAAAGTGACAAATGCAAGTGCATCTGCCCTATCTGCTCCAAATTTGGATGCTGGACGTGGAAGTCTTGGACCGGAAAGCTATTTTAAAATTCAAAATAAAAAATAAATAATAATAATAATATAAAATAAATAAATTCAAACAATTTAGCAATTGATCAAACTCATTAAACAATGTGCTTTCTATCATGCCCTGTCTACTTCAAGAAATAATTTTTAATTACATTTATGTAAATAACTTACCCTCCAATGCACAGGATGTTTGAAACTAAGTTTGTCCGTGGCCTCAAGAACTTTTTGTAATTCTTGAACCGTAAAATTAGAACTTAAATCAGCCAGTCCTGTTGAAATTGGAATAGTCAAATGTGGTTTGTAGTATGGAATTGATTTGTCGGTTGTCAACTCATTCAGATCCAACAATGCATATGGTTTGTTTTCAGAATTGCTTGAATAATAAAAATAAAATAATTAATTAACTTCTGTTTATACACCATAATTTAATTATGCCGTACATTTAAACTTATTTTGAAGTAACACATAAAAAGAATAAATGTACTAAATACTTACGTCCATTTTGATGGGTCCAAAAGGGCTTCAATAATTTCCAAATTTTTGCCTTGATTAATCATGGCTTTCGGATCATTTAATTTACTCAAATCTTCCCATAAGTATGACACGTCAGAGAGTAAGAAACCAGAAATGCCAGTTTGAAACCAAAATCCAAGCACTTCCTATTATATACATAAAGAAAACACAAATACTTAAATCGTATGGAACAACAAATTCCTTGAAGAAATTATACTCATCATCTATTTAGTTGAACAGATTTCAGAAGACGATAAAAAATAAACAAATCAATATTGTCATTTAAATAGAAATTAAATTAGCTTACATTCATTTCCTGGATCACATTGGGATTTCCATAGTTCAAGTCAGGTTCATCCTGTTGAAATTGATGAAGGTAACTTTTTTGACTATCACCCGACACTTCAGTCCAAGCACTTTCATCCAAACTGGTACGACTCTTCCAAGTACTTGCATTTGCAGCTGCCACATCTTGGAGGACATAAAAACTCTTATCCTTCTGGAACCACGGATGCTTTTGACTGGAGTGATTTGGTATAATTTGAAGGATAACGTTCATGTCTATAAAGTTGAATTAAAAAATTAAATTAATACATGCAAACCATAATTAATTTTTAACTACCTATTCTCTAATTTTTCTTTATTGTTCAAGGTATAAAAAATAAAAATAAAATAGATATTACCTTTCTCCTTGAATCGCTTAACCAAGTCCTTAAAGTCATTCAAATTTCCATGACTTGAGCTGACATCCTTAAAATCAGTGACTCTAGAGATTCCTGAAGTTGCTATATCATTTGTGTCCGTTGCCAAAACTTGCGAAATGATGACAGATTTCACTCCCAAATTTTTCAAGTAATCGACTTCCGAATTGACACCTGAAAAAATAAAGAAAAATTGTATGTATTATTGGGAATAATAAATTAATTATAATTTTTCAACAAAAAAAATTAATCCTAATATTCCCAGAAATAATTTTAACTTTAAATAATGAATTAAAAGCAAATTCAAAAAATAATTAAGTAGATAAAAGTTCTATGATAGAACAATACTGACAAAATGTGAGTTGGCATATGCACAAAAAATGTTCCTGAGTTATAAAATATTTTTTTTTTAAAAAAATGGGTTTACTTTTAAGGAGACCATCTCTAGAAAAGGAGTCAAGATAGATTTGGTAGTAGGGTCCATGAGTTGTTCCTTCAAATTTCTCCGAGCATTTTGGTGCATATACAATGATAACTATAGCTCCAACCAACATGGCCAGCCATATTAGCCAAAAGAGTATAAAGAGAATCCATCGAAGACGAACCCAAAAAGGGTCATTGGCATACTTCATGAGCTCTTCTTTTCCCAATCCCACAAATTTTGGTGCGCCATGACTATCACCAATATCCACTTTGGCATCACCATTTGCTGGGTCCTATTCATTTAATTGTTTAAAAAAAATTACTATTATTGTTATTATTTGTTGTGGCAATAATTTTTCTCTCTACATTATATACAAAGGTACAATACAAATAGTAAAAATAGTATTTACTAAACACCAACAGTTATATTTGCAACTTGTAAGATATTCAGTTATTAATTTCAGTTGGAATGTACATACCTGGCCTGCAATAAATTGCACACTTTGTTCTCCTGGATTGAGAGGCATTCCGTCTTCTCCAAAAGCAATGTCACTTGTGTCTTCTGCCTGAGCTTTGGGAGCTGGGCCGTCTACTCCTTTAGTCCTTGTACCAGTCGTCAACGATGGAGTGGTCGGGTTTGAACCTGACGATAACTCACTAGACATGTTTTCCCTATTATACACATAGCAATCATATAAATTCCATTCATATATACTCAGTCACATCTCCTCATGCTATTTTTAACCATATGCTAGGCTGCTGGCATGGGGAAGAATTCTACAACTCCTACTACCCTCCCATATATATTGTACATAGACTCTATTGTGTAGAATAGGAGAAATATTATATACAAACTGGTGTTCCCTTGGACCCATAAACTTTTCAAGTATTCTTTTCCATATCAAAAGTTCCGTTTTTTTGAGTGACGCAACCAACCTAAAAGATGACGATATACCAAAAAAGTCTCCCTGTTCAATATTCACCTCCTTGTTTCATATAACTCTAATAGTACAAACTACTGTCTATAAACGATTCTTATAGATAAGAATGTCTTACATACAAAGGGATCAATAGTCATCATATATAGATTCACTGGAAAAGGAAGCCTTTGCGATTCCATTTAAAATTGAATGCATTTGTCTCAATCATAAAATATAATGTGTGTATATATCGACTTAAAGAGTTGTACTTAATTTTTAACACTATAAAGTTTAATGGTTTTCTCTCGTATTACTTTACTAGGAACGCATGACCTTAATTATTTTGTTCATATTGTGTAGTGTGTATTAGTATAGCTTTGTGGAGTATGAAATTTGAACATGAAGAGTCACCAAAGTCCATTTCTTTTTGTCCATCTCCTTTATCTATCTGAACTCTAATGTGCATGTACCCTACAAGTAGAATTTAACTGCAAACTGAGTGAGCATCTGCTAACCAGATTCTGTCTTGCTTTTATATAATTTGCATCGTTTAACTCTATATATAAATTTATTAAATTGATGAGCTGAAGCAACTCTTCTTACTCTACTTACTTTAGTGTAAACTTTTTGCATACACATGTAAAATATGTGACATGTATACCTATTCCATATGTACATAAAAATTAGATAAGAGAGACAGCAAAAACTGTCAAGACTGTTAATAAGGAATGATTTTAATATCCATGTAGCTAATGTAGCATAATGGCCTCACCATAGTTGAATAACTACAAGTATACTAAATGATAAGTACATGTAATAGATTATATCTAGTCAAATTATAACACAACCTAATCCTTCATAGATCCCTACCATGTACATGGAATATATTCACAAGTCAGCATAATAGTAAATTGTTTATCGGCATATGGATCCTAGTCAAAACGAACACACACAAATTTACTTTGTAAAGTAAATTTCACACTCTTCACTATATCAATGAAGTTGAGTAATTATATGTACCAGACTGCGACAATTGTACATATGACTGTACAAAAGGATGTAAAAAAAATACAAAATGTAAAAAACTGTAGAATTATATTTAAGTATAGGGACTATCGTGTATAATTAAATAAAAATATATACTGTATATTTTATATAATAGGATATATGATTAGACTTTACACACCTGAGTTTTTCTGTGTGTAGCTTAAGTTTATCACTATAATGACACGCTTGTTAAAAAATATTGATCCAACTTTCCTTCTTTCACTTTATTCTCAGACCCTATTTAAAATTTTAAATGAACTTTATTATGGACTATGAATTTTAAGAGACGTTCTCCTCGTCGTCAACTAGGACATGGTAAATGACAAGTAAAATTAAATGATAAGAATAATTATACAAGGCAAATTACAAGATGAGGAAAATGACTGGCTAATGTGGTAAGACTGTCAAGTTATGTAAAATGATAAGAAGAATGTTTATGGTAGCAAATGAGTTAGTATATCATTTCAGTAATGCAGTATTTTTATTACCAAATTTTCCTCAACTATATATATGCATCGTATTTAGTATTTACGGATTGTAATGTGAGGATAAGCTTGTCCTAATATCATTAGATTTATCATAGGTTTACAATATTTACATAGAGTCTAGAACAGTTTCAGCAATATTTTAGATTGTAAGAACTCATCGTCAGCTCAATAGAAAAATTACTGGTAATTAATTACACATTCCTAAGATGTCATTTGTTAGCTGGAATGAAGTAACCGATCATTAAAAAATGACCTACTTCATTCCTACAAGTCCTTCTCGTTTAAAAAATATTTGATTTTTAGGTATATTCTATATACTTAATCACAGGTCAAAGTTGAATGATATTTTCTTTTAAAGTTATTTAAACTTTTGCTCTTAGCTATCCACGTAAGTACACAATGCAAAATGCTAATAGGGTTTTCATTTATCAGTTTAGGCTTTGAATACAAATATATTCTTGAGGACTAAAATGCATTGGAATTTCCCAAATTTCCTCCAATTAGTATTTACCTAATGACTCTGATTTATTATTATTCCCATAATGTTTCATGTGACTCATCCTCCGAGTCGATCATTGTGAATGGAATAAATAATAATCAAACTCGACAAATGTGATAATTTTAGATAAACTGTACTTGTGATAATGAAACTAATACTTTTTCAATCAAACATTTTTTGACTTTTGTATTGACTGTCGACAGAGTTAAGTATACTTTAATTGTAAAACTTGACGCTCCTGAATTTATTACATTTTTATTTTGTTTTTTTAAACAAAAAAATCCACATTACAGTACTGCCTACACATAAATTATTTTACATCCATTATCTAAACTACCCATCTACATACTAGCACAATCTGAAAATAAACCAGTTGAAAATCACATGAGGTAATTTCAACAAGACAGATTATTTTATATAGTTAACATTCAGTTCAGAGTTCAAAGTCAGTGTAAAAAAGTCGCCTTCCTCTTTTAGTAACGCATTTTTCAAAAAAGTATTATTATTAAATATCACACATTGGCAACGTGATAAAAAAAGCTGATCCCTCTTACTTACTAGTACTTACATGGTTAAAATTGTAAATGTTTTCAACTAATATAGTTTCACATTTCAAAAGACAATAAATGTAAGGAGAAATACTATTAGAGAAGTATCAAAGTAATGATATAAGTAATATGCTATAAGTACTTCGATACAATATAATTGTATTTTTCTTTTCTATTCATCAAGTTCTACAGACAGACAAACTTTTTAGTTTTAAATAATAATAACAGTCTATAAGAAAAAATTGTATGTACCAAATTTTCTACAGTTTATTGACACCAAGTTTGTTTACGAGGTATATTTATATTTTTACTACTACTGGAACATGTGCCTCTAAAACATGACTTAATGTACCCTGCCTATAGCTTGCAAAAATAAAAATAATGATTATGAGTTCCCTAATCGTTATCAGTAAATACACTTGAAATTTGGCTAAGGATTTGAGCAATTTTTGCACATGCAAACAATGTTTTATCAAATAAATACTACATTACTTTTAAAAAAAAACTTACGGCTTGCAGAATTTAAAACTTTTTTCTCAAAGATATTACAAAGAAATGTCCCTTAAAACTTTGATTCCCAAATTTGCCCAAATTAAAGTGAATAATTTGGTAAAAGTCACAATACTCAGCTGAGTGGGTCACACAAGGTTAAAAAATATGTCCTTTTTCGGGTCACCAAAAATTTTTGGGAAGGGCCTTTTTCTTCTCTTTTTTAGACTATGTATGACGCTTACAGATGGAGATGCTTGATGGTCGCGAATTGTTTTTTTTCTATACATTTCCTGCCAAGTGAATCGTAATGCATTTTATTGTATCTGTATATTAATTATCTATGCAATTTACTTTAATTAAAATTCCAAAAAATGTAATAAAATAAAATAATTTCGATTGCTAAATATATAATTCAATGAGTTCATCACAAACGGCTGTTGGTGTTAGAAGACCTCGATCCGTGATGTGCATAGTGATGTACTTTGGTGGGGTATAGTCCACACGAACTTTTTTGGTTTCACCATCATACTACAGAAATGAATATACAAAATTTAAAATATCATAGACAATTTACATTACAATAATTAATCATATCATATTCATAACACACATAATATGTGACATTACGTACCCGATATTCGTCAGGAATGTCCTTTTGATTTAGCGGATAAATTTGTGAAAATTTAAAACTCTCAGCAAGAACATATAAAGGTTTGTTCATTTCTTTAGCACAAATTGCCACACTTAAAGTCCCAACCTAAAGAAAATAAAGAGACACTTTTGTTATTTATTATGATTGTCGGTTGTTGAGATTATTCATACATCATACACTGATTTTGTGGCACCGAATGACCAACAAGTTTACCTTATTAAGTATCCCACCATTTTTGACAACAGATTCTGCTCCAACAAGAACCAAATCAATCGTTTCCATAATATATCCAATCTCAGAGTCATGTATCCAAAAAGTGGAGATATTTGAGCATGTACTTAATTCATATTTAAAATCTTCACTAACTTCCTTTTCAGAACTTGTGATCCAAACGGAAAATTGTATATTGCTTGAAACAGCTTTCAATGTCTCGAGCACTACTTGCGAATTTGAGTGAACTAAAACTTTCTGTTAAAAAGAAACAAAAAAAATCATAAAAATCCAATACAAATATGCTTTATATATTTCATATTCATACATTATTACACTCTGTATCAAGGTATGTACTAAAATATGACTTACAGCTCCATTAAATATGAATGGTGCTCCCAATTTGGCCACTTTTTCAATTGATTTCTCACATCGTTTCAAATATTTTTCCCCTTCCTCTTCCATACTTTTCTGACAGACTGAGATGTCCTTAAAATCACAAAACAATTCAAAATAATGTAAATACCATCCAATTAGTTTTTGACACAAGTTAATAATCATATTTATGTAAACGCTTACAGCGGTCTCAAATGAAGCCAAATAAAGAGTTGCATAACGCACAAATTGGGCACAACATGATGATACTGCCAATTTACATTTGCCCGTTATTGTTTCAACAACTTTGATCGATTCCTGTAGTTCTTGAATCAACTGATTGACAGTAGATCCTACATGATACATGAACAATTAATTTACAAAACTACATTACTGAATACTGATTAACCACACTCTCGTACAATTAAGTATACTTTAGTATGTACATACCTTCATTTGATTGGATTATATACAAAAGCGTTCGAATGGCTGCGATGGCTGGTGATTGATTCTGGTGCATTTCGATGAAATTCTCAAATAGGTTCATCACATCTTCTAAAAAATTAACAATTAAAAGTAAATACGATAAGTATAACAAAATTTATATTCAACATGAATGATGAATTGTGAGTACAGAATTGGAGTAAGTAACATACCACCCTTGACGTCCGACATGATATTTATCTGATACAAATTGACCCTTGAATTTCAACTTTTTTCTTCCCTACACTTTAGAACAGACAAAAAATATAAATCTTTTAAATCCCAAAGTTTGAAAACTTAATTGCAGAGAAAAATCGTGGTGGATTTCATAAAAAGAGGAAAGAAGATGAAAAAACTTTTTTTACCGATTTCAAAACTGCTTTCCGGGCTCAACTATGCTCAATGACTAAATGCCAATTAAATTAAAGCTCATCATCTTTAAATGGTTTAAATGTATACGTCTTTTTTATTTCTCAAGGTAATAAAACACATCATACTAAGTAACTAATGAAGTATTTGTATTAGGATATGAATCTGTAGATTTAAAGCTAACTAGCACGAAAAACATGTATGTATTATGAAGCTACATAGTTGAATAGTTAGTTGAGTTAGTTGAGCTGGAAATAAGTTAGTAAAATGTATTTATGAGATAGTAAAAAAAGTATTAAACGTTGTAATTTAAGGACCATGGTTTTCTTTTGAATCCTTGCGTAGCTTGTCGTAGAATTTCAAATTCAATTTTTTAATAATGTCTTCCAAAGCAGCCCCGAGTTCCGCAAGCCTTTGTTCCCGGTTCAACGATCCTGGATAGGCAGCTTCAATTAATTGATAGGCCATTATTGCCATTGATGCCTCAGATTCCTTCACCTGTATGAAAAAATGCATTGGGTTAAATGACGTACAGAAGGAAAATGTCAATACCGAAAACTTTGTAAGTATGAAAAACAATCTTCACCTGCTCTTTCAACTCTTTGTTTTCATCTTCCAACACTTTAGCCCTTCTCATTAAGTCATTTAGACGATCTGAACGATGGGAGGATTCGTCCTCTGATGAGGTAGTATCATGATCTTGATTCATTATTGACTACAAGAAACCCACAAAATTCATATTATAATTTACACATAATTGAGTTTAAATTGATTTTATATCGAGTTTTTAAATTAGACATAATATTACCTGGATGCTCCCCGGACGCTTGTTAAATAGCTCTATTATTCTTGATCACGGACTTTTGAAGGAATTAATTCACCAAAATGTAATAACGTAGTCACCACGAGGAAATACACGACACACTGAAAATTATCTCGCCAGATCTTTGGGTTTCTTTCCCAGCGCCCAATTCAAATTTTTTAATCAGTCCCCTCCATCTCATTGGTTATCAGCTCATTTGCAAATCAAAGGAATTTACATGAAAGGCAAACTCATTTCATGGACAAATTAGTGGCCAATACATTTTATTTTTTTCTCTCTTTGAATTTTAAGAGAGACATTTTTCCGTAAATCTGGCCCATTCCCATGAACGTTTGTCTCAAAATCCAGACGTTGTAAATTCAACATTAAAATATGGAAACATTTTCCAATGAGATAAGACGGCTAGCCAACTTGATAAGAAAGTTTCCCTTTTCCTGGAATTCATTCCATGTACATATATGTACCGGCACAATGTATGTAGAGTTTCAGATGAAAAAGGTTGATAGAATTATTCAAAGAATTTAACTGGCATTTCCTTCATGACAATCATTAATCTACAAGCTCAACTAGTTGCCCCTTTCCTCCATATTATCAAATTCATTTGTAAATGGGATATCATTGATATTAAATACATTATGTGAAACTATTGAAACGGCGTTTGCCTAATATCCATGAAAGCTAAGACTTCTATGCTAGAAACAAAACTATCTGTAAAATAAGTCAAAATGCCATCACTTTCAGTTTTTATTTCTTGTGCTGATGTAAAAATTCCAAATAAAAAACGACAGTGACCTCAACCTGTCAAAAAATGTGAGTTCAAACTGTTCAAAGCCTATAATTAAGTATTTTGACAAAACCCAAATTTCATGCAAGGATTTAATTAAGAGCTCATCTATTAGTCAGCATCAACAAAAAAATTTGTTTTTCTCTGTACCTTATTGGTCATCATCTGCTATCAACACAAGATTTTCATCTCATCTTTATCCGTTTTAGTAGTTGCATGAAGAATGGAAACAGACACATGGCAAGATGTGAAAAAAAATCAAAATTAATTAATTTCATTTTGATGATGACCAATATAAGTGTGAGTTGTCAATACGTGACATTCTATTATTGATTTTTGTCTGATTGTAAACTCTTGTTTAGATCTTCCAATACACAAGAGACATCCACTGACCTTGTACTCTTCGTCTTACGTCACATATGTCATACGTACGATTAAAATAAAAAGTCCAAGTTATAAGAAGATTAACTCGATTTTTTTTAAACTTAATAATTAATTAATTCCACCATTTTTATTTTTAACATCTGGCCTATCAATATTTTTTTTATTTGTATATCCAATATCAAAACTCTCTTGTTGATTGCTAAATGACAGCCAAGATAAAGTACATTTGATTTCACATTAAACTATTTTCATCAAGATGGTGTCATTTAAAACAGATGTGATTCATTAGTCTTTTTTGGAGATAAATCTTCCATGTATCTCGATACTTGCTGGACTCACCTGCAATTTATGCCCAGAACTCCTGGAAAAGTCATGAAAGAAATTTTTGTAGAGAAACTACATAGGAGGCATTTTTTGTAGAGAACATGATAAACTTTAGTTAGTTGTTGAGTTAAAAAAGATAAATTTTTTCAATGTAAGATTAAAAGTTGTTTATGACGACCTCCACCCCCAGCTCTGCACCAATAGCAATCTCTCATATTAGGAGAGGAGAGAGAGAGTTGTTTGTTATATAAAATCTCTATATCTAACGTACTTAAGTACAATGTATAAATATTGACTCACTGTATCTCTATTAGAGTAAAAGAATGAACGACAGTTGAAATGCACAAAAAATATAAGAAAAATTTTTTCGCATGGATTCTCATTGAAGGAGACACAAATCTCAGCATGTGATTCGCATACGTTAGTATATTTTACTATATTACTTATATTACTTTATTGTATACCACTTTAAAGAGATAGACAAAAAACAACATGAAAGTTGATGGACTAGTAGTATCCAGTTGCTTGCCGACTTTTCTGTGAGACACAGTATTCACTTTAATATTCTCCATCTCATTTAACTTTTAATACATTTTTTTGTTAATATTTATCCCAAAATAATTAGTCAATTAAATTAGTAAATTCAAAGCTAATGTATTCCTCCCAGTCCATATCTTCCGCTCTTGTGTTCTTCGTCAACGGGAAAAAGGTTCAGATAATTTTTTTTTCATTTATTTACTAGTTATTGTAGGTACAAAAATATTTTATTCCTTAATAATTTGTATTTTTTAAAATTAACTGATCTTTTGTATGTTGCAACACCTGTACAATATTTTTAGAATTTATTGAGTCATTAAATTGCAAAAGACTCAAATTTTATATTGTTAAATTACTAAATTTAATTGCGACGTAATGAATTAATATTTACTTATCAAAAGTACACATTTGTACTGATACCGTTGGCTCTTCTACAGATTGGATATTTTTTTAAAATGGATAGTAAAAGTATGCCACAATTTATTTTATGCCTTGACCAACTAATAGAAATTTTTTCTTTGTTCTTCGGTTTTTTTAAAATGACAAAAAAATTATTGTGGCTAAAGAAAATAGCATGGAAAGTCCATACAGATAGTTATATGAAATAATTTAGTACACGTTGAAACTTGTTTAGAGGTAACTATATGAGTACATATTAGAACCACACAATGTATGCCACAGTACTTTCCTGTGCTCTCAAGGTCACTCTCAATAATTACAGTTGTGAATGTCACTTTACTACTATGTTAACTAATGTTGTAGTATGCCCTAACTACGTTCAAATTCTTAGACTAAATCGTAAGCTCATCCTTGTCAAATGTGATTGTAAAAATTCACAAGTGTCAGCCGAATTTTAAATCAAAAGTACTGGGAAAAATACGCAATAGTTTTTTAATACATTGACAGTAATGAATATTCAGTAGCCATAATTAAATAGGGGAGAATCATTTTAGGGATAAATAACAATTTGTACAGAAATAATAAAATTTTTAATTCTGTCTGAAATAGAAGGACTAAATAAGTTTTTTCGCCATATTAAAACGTATAAAATTTATACTATAAATTAATAGTAAATATTCCAACTGAATTGACGAGTAGAGGCAGAAACCAGTTACTAATAATCTTGCAGTATGCATGCTCATACGTGATTGTGCACTGATTCAGTGCCACTGAATAAAAAAAATCTTGTCTAGTTGACAACAATAGAAGTAATTGACATTGGGCATATCACCTTGAATATGGCTTGATTATTAAAATAAATTGCTGGAAATAAAAATAGTTGATGGGATTTCAATGTAAACACAATGAAATAATTTAATTAATTCCAGGTTGTAGATGAACACGTCAATCCGGAATGGACCCTACTGACTTATCTGAGAAATAAATGTAAGTTTATTTGAATTAAAATTTGGCCAATTAATTTAAAATTAAAAGGAGATCGCCGGATTTGAGAGCAAAATCACATTCTGTTTGTTTGGGCTGAAATTTGGTGGAGAGGTGTCGGAGGTGATCAGGACCAATAGTTGTCATTACACCTTCGAAGGGATTGTCTCGTTTGACCTCCAGAGATCAACAAAGGCGCCATATGTACGTTATGGCCAAAAAACTTAGTTGCCATACAAAAATTCTGAAACTTGGCAAAAAGACTCTCCTAGACCTCCTGATCTAAATTTGTATTGTGGTCATAGCACATTTCTCATTTGCTTGACCTCCAGAGGTCAAAATGACTTGTTTTAGGTCACCGCTTGACCTGGGTCCCCTGTTCATCCCAAAATTCTGAAAAAATTCATCCCTATTTAAAATCGTATGCTCTACAAAACTGTCAATACACTTTTTTGAGATATTGAGTTTTTTGACCTTTCCTGGGGTCATTTTCACTTTGACCTTGGACAGGGGTCACGGAAATCACCTGATCACCTCCGGTACCTCTCCACCAAATTTCAGCCCAAACAAACAGAATGTGATTTTGCTCTCAAATCCGGCGATCTCCTTTATTTTATTAATTAATAGACGATATTTAATTCAAAACGTAGTACTGTATCGTCCAAGCTCAGAAATAAAAGAAATGGCTGAATTGAAGAAGAGAATAATTTTAAATTTTCTCCAGGGACTATTTTTATGACCTGTTTGAGTTCAATCCCCTTTCACATTTTAATTCCTTTCTTTGACTTGTAGAAACTCTCAATTTTAACACTGAATTTTGTTTCTCGTCCCTTATTCTTGAAAGATGCAAAATGAAACACTATAAAATCATGATGGTCATTTAATAATTGTTTTTTTGCTGCTCCCTTCTTTCTCATTAGGGCTACTGATTACACACGATGGGCAGTACATGCCAACTTGTCCATGCCACAGTAAATTTTCATTGATCCACATCATCACTTTGCCATTTATTTTATTCCCCACATTGCACCCCTCCATACTTTTTTGCAAATGTTAAAAGTAAACTTAATTTTTCTTTCCAATTCAAAGCCCCAGCTAAAAATGCCAATGTATGAAACATTGACAATAATTAAAAAGGATGAAATTGTGACGATTTTTTATTGTCATGTTGGGGAAACTAGTAAAAAAAGTTGGGAGGATTTTATATCTCTTTGCATAATTTTATATGAATAATTTAAAAAAACTAAAATGGTTTCATTTAGAATGACCCTCCATGAGCGGCCTTTTCTATTTATCTTAAGATCGTGGGTAGTTTTTTTACTAGCATGGGAAGAGTCTGTATTTTCTTAGTGACGGGTATTTTTCTGTGGTTAAATCTGCAAATGAGACTGTCTTACTAAAATCATAGTTGTCGCACTTATGATCGCCCGTTTATGTTCAACAATTTGATTTGGAATACAAGCAGAAACAAAGATTAATTTGATCCTTTTTAATGTTGTTTTTGAAGGCCTCTGGCAGTGCATGGCATTCTCTTTCCCTCAAGTTACCAGCAATTTGAAAAATGCCAAAAAATTTCAACTTTTTTTAGTGTGATAGGGAATAGAATTATTTGATATAACGAAATATATTTTTGATTTTAATGATGAGTAATTTAATTTAAAAACAATAAAATATAATCAAACAATGGCTCAAGTACACAGTCAGAAGGTTTTATTGCGGGCACAAACGAGTGGCGGATAAATTCATTGAAATCTTATAACATACTAAAATGGAATCTTTACTTTTTTTATATTTGTCCCATGAATCCACAGAGCAATTATAATATTTGAATAAAGTATTTTATTATTATTATTATATTATTGCTCTGTGCATGAATCATAAAATAATTGTAACATCACTATGCACTAAATTCTCGACAGTTTATTTTAAAAAACAAAAAAACATGTGAATGCCTAGTAACGTGTACATGAGTAATCATCG
The DNA here is from genome assembly GCA_034700945.1 of Arrhopalites spinosus. Classification (NCBI taxonomy): domain Eukaryota; kingdom Metazoa; phylum Arthropoda; class Collembola; order Symphypleona; family Arrhopalitidae; genus Arrhopalites; species Arrhopalites spinosus. Next base: position 60,948 of record JAQIVZ010000499.1, read on the forward strand.
TAATCTGATGAAAATCGTAAAGTGACTGAAATTTTAATTTTTTCACGCAGAAAGATGTACTTGTGAAATCAGTAGTTCCTTTTGATAAATGTTTATTTTTAATTACGTAATTACAACAATTAAAAGTACACCTAACATTAACCTTTTACTCCTCCTTTAATATGGCCCCTCTTTATTCCCCTCTAAATTCTTCCTGACCTGTAAATTTCCTTTGCCTTCCTCTCTGTCCAACTAATTTTGCAACCCGCAACAACCCTCACAATTAATTTTTACCATGACATGCAAACTGGTGGATTATTTTTCCTCATACATGATTGAGAAAAATGAAAATCCATAAAACAAGAAATATTGCTTGCACAAACAAGTGCCTAGAGAAAGGAGACAAATCACAGAACATACTTAATTGAAATCTTTACTTCTTTGATATTTATCACGTGAACCATTAAATAACCATTTAAAATTGTAACTTAACTAATTTCTCGACGTACAGTTAGTAGAATACATGCGCGTACAACATGTCAAAGCTTAATATTTTATGCATGAGTTGTGTGTATCGTGGGTAGCTATTTGCGTAGCATAGGACGAGAGTCCGTATTTTGTTAGTGATGTGTATCTTTCTGTGGTTAAATCTACAAATGACTCTTTCTCTAAGTTATATATGTTGCACTTATGACTACCCCATGGTATGGCACAGTTTTTGTCGGAATACAGGCAGATACAAAAATCAATTTGATCAATGTATCCAGTCTTGTTTATCCAGGACTCCGGAAGTACATGGCATTCTGTTTCTTTCAAGTCGTTAAAAATTTCCAAGACCCTCCCTGTAACCCTATTTTAAATTAATTAATCACCATTCATTTTTATCCCACATTTTTTATCATGGAACAGAAAGGTCAAAATGAGCCACTCGATTTTTAAATTGAGAACACTTTGTTAATTGCCATCTGTATATCATTTTATTATTTTTTGTAGTACAAAACGTTATTCTTTGTAATTTTATTTATAATTGTTTCATACTCAACTTGTCATAAAAATTTAGAAACGTTTTATGACAGTTAAAATTTTGAATGAGTGGCTTATTTTTACCTTTGCTTCGTTTTTGGGTCAAATAATTACTAAATGACTCTTTTTATAAAACGTGAAGGGTGAAAAATTAAAAATAGACAAGTTGATTTAGTTTACCTGTCTTGTGCACATTCTCATAGAGAAAAAATGCATTCCCCAGATGGACCAAGACGAAGACGAAGACCGGGAGGAGTCTCGAGAGTGTCCTTGTTTGAGGTTTTGACATTTTTCTATTCCTTTTCTTTAGTTCGAATGCGCTTGCACAAGTTTCAAACTAAAACTGGCTAGAATGACGACTGAAAATTAAAAGAAACATGTTCCAGTGTGAGAGGGAATAAAACTATTGTTGATGACATATGATGAAATGAATATTGGACTTCATTGATGAAAACGAGTAATGTAAATTTAAGAACAATGGAATATAATTAAACAATGGCTTCAGCACAAGGCCAGAAAATTTTATTGCTTGCACAACCGCGAGGCGATAAATTCATTGAAAGTGAAAGTGAAAAGAGAGAAAAAATGTCTGTGCTTTCCCTCGCCTTTTTTACTTTAATAAAATTTAATAAAAAATGAAATGATATGGCTACTTCTTGTCATGTGTTTTTGATGCAAAATTTAATCGCCTTTAATTTATTTGTTTTTCCTACCGTATATCTTGAATTATAAGACCATCATACCTTGAATATAAGTTTGTACATTAGAGAGACTCAGCTGAGACCCAGCTTATAAATTTATAATAATGTATAATGGTCTTATAATTCAAGATCTACGGTAAGTTTAAAAAAGACGATGATTGAACGGGGTTTAAATTGCAGACAAATAAATTTTTATTTTATTTTCTAATGTTTACACAATTAACTTGACAGAATGACAAGTGACTGAAATATTAATTTATTACGTAGGTTGTAAGGTTTGTACACTTGTGAAAACAGTTACTTTTTTTGGTAAATGTTTATTTTTAATTAGTTAACTACAAGTTACAATTAAAAGTACACATTAAAAGTTAACATTAACCTTTTACTTCTCTTTCCTTGTGTTCTCTCTCCATTCCCCTCCTTTTTCTCCCTACGCTCCTCTAAATTTTTAATGCTCTCCTCCCTGTCCCACTAATTTTGCATCCCGCAACAACCCTCGCAATTAAAAGTAGTACACCTAAAATCAATTTTACGCCTAAAATTAATTTTTACAATGACAAGTAATTTGTGGTCACGCATTTTTGAAAAAACATTATTCATAAAACTTGAATTGTTTTACCCCCAACCCCCGTCATTAAAATTACATTGAACATTTACTTCTTACTATTCCTTCCACATTGACCTCATAATTTCTCCTATTCTACTACAAATCTCCGTACCTAAATAACTTATGTTTATTTTAGAAAACAAATTACCTAATTACAATTTATAGGTAATTTAAAATATTACACCAACATTAAACTTTTAGTCCATCCTCCATACGGCCCCCTAATTCCCCTCGGAATTTTTTCTGTACTTTTACAAATTTTGATTGTATTCCTCCAAATTTGTTACCCTCCTCCCTGTCCATTTTATTTTGCAACCCCCACAATTAAAAATAGTACACCTGCCTAAAGCCAATTGTCCGTGACATGTAAACTGGCAATTCTTTTCCCCAAAATTTTGCCAATACAGAAAACATGAATTGTGTAACACAATTTGTGTTTCGCCCCCCAACCCCCATCATTAAAATTACGTTTAACATTAAACTTTTACTGTTCATACCACATCGCCCTAATTCCCCTCCAAAAAAATATACTTGTGAAATCAGTAGTATCTTTTAATAAATGTTTATTTTGAATCATGTAATTACAACAATTAAAAGCACACCTAACATTAACTTTTTACTCCTCCTTCCTTGTGTTTCCCCTTCATTATTTCCCTTCATATTCTCTCTATCTAAATTTCTATATTAATGCTTTCCTCCCTGTCCAACTAATTTTGCAACCCAACAACCCCCACAAAAAATGCAGAACACCTAAAATCAATTTTTCACAATGGCAAGTAAACTGGCGGATTCTCTTTTCCTAAAGATCCTTGAAAAAAAATAATCCATGAAACTTTAGTTGGCTTTTACCCCCAACTAGTTGCAACCCTCTTTGAACCCTCTTTACTCATCAAAATTTCATTTAACATTAAACTTTTACTGCTCGTGCCACATGGCCCCCCAAAGTCCTCTCCAAATTTCTCGTATCTCTCTACAAATTTCGCCTACCCTCTTCCAAATTTCTACTACCCTCCTCCCTGTCCAACTTGAAAATTTTGCAACACACAACAAAATTTCCCACCGATACCGCCAAATTAATTCCATCCCAATAATTACCATCGCAGTGATTTTTAAAATGATGAAGATTTTAAAAATGAGGTGAATGTCAGACCCGTACATGGACA